>BLKR01017088.1:0-15739 GCA_011170035.1 Teleogryllus occipitalis
AATGTTGGATGGGTAAATAGAAGATTTCTTCCGCAATAATTGCACTGTGGGTGATAAGTAATCTTCCACAATAGTTTCAATATAGAATATTATTTCTTTATACCCATCCATATGAATTTGTACAAGTTTTCTGTAACCAGCGAGTTTATTTATTTATTTACTATGTGCATCAGCTTCAGAACAGTCAATCAGTCATTGACAAAACGTTCATTAACAATTTGATAAAGACTCAAAATATCGACTCAAAAATTGGTATCTATGAATTGATTGGATCTCCAAGTCATCACCAACACTTTTAGTTATTAATTAAGAATTGTAGAAATATCAATCACGAAATAGTTTATTACAATATAAATTTTAATAAAAAGAAAACACAGGCATACACGTGTTTCAGGACTTCATCTCATCTTCAGTGGCTCTACAATAATGAAAATGAACGAACAATGTTCAGAAGTCATATTTGTGAATGGAATAAGCCGGACACTTCAGAAAACCGTGATATGGAAATATTGCTATTTTGAGAGTTGAAACTTCATTTAGAAGAATACCAGAATGAAGGTTTGATTTTTTTTAAATTCTCTTGCGCCTTTTTCGCAACTATGGTTCTGAGTAATCTTTGGGGCAATGAGCATATATATTGATATGGGAAAATCCTCCGTTAAATTTAATCATTTGTTTTGTAACGTCGTAGTCAGTCATTGCCTTTTATCCCTTCGATTAGGGTCTCGGCGCAGTTAGTAACTTAGGTTCCCTGACGGTCACGTATAGGAATGCGTGATACTTCGAGTTGCATTACTTCCGCGATTTCACGGAGTGAAGTTAAGCAATCCGGATAACGACGCCAGTCATACTGAGGATAATCTATATTATTAATTTTAATGTTGGCGCAAATTGAAAGAAAACTGTGCAGCCTCCGGCCAACTGAGAGGTGTCTATGGTTTTGTAGGGTACTCAGGAATTCGGAAAATATCCAAAAATAATTAAAAAGTTTCGATTTTGTCTGAAAAATGTCAATATTTGTTTGCATTATTCCGCCAATTCTCATACTGCGCCTTCAGACTGAAAACTCATACTCAGTGCATTTCTTAATGCGCTGCTGACGTCATGATACAGAAAGGTTTGAAGAGGCCGCCAACCACATGCTATTCTCGGATAGAGTTAGCAATCAGCAACACAGCAACGCATTACAGCAACACAGCAACAGCAACTTTTTACTTCTCTTATATTACTCTTATACTGCAATGCATTACAGCAACAAAGCAACAGCAACTTTTTACTTCTCTTATATTACTCTTATACTGCTCGTATACCTACGTATATATGGAGTAATATAAGTAGTATACAAAGAGTTATGTAATGCTGCGGAAAATCGATTTCGAAATTTCAACGGAAATATACGTTTTGAGGTCTCCTGATACCGAAAAAGTGTTTTTTTAAACACTTGTCCGTTCTTCTGTCTGTCTGTCCATTCGTCGGTCCGTCAGTCCGTCTGTGAACACCACTAGCGCCTACACCATGCGTAGGGTTTTTTCAAAATTGAAGAAACCCCTGTCCATCTGGCTCTAGTTTGATGTTTTTAGTATGTAAAGAACTGTTTACTGTATGTACTATGTTACAGAATATCCGTAAAGAATATTTTTTGTAAAAATAGTTTATTTATTGCAATGTTATAGGAAAGTATTTTATTTGTTGTTCGTGAGCAGTGTGCGAGCTACGTTTTTGGAAAACCATTTGAGTGGTTTTGCTTAGCACATTTTTTTTGCTGCTGCAGACCACTTGTTTATTCCTACTACTGTCTTTAAGAAATGTGCTTTAGTGTACAATTTTTTTAATTTTAATAGATTAGATGCTAGTTGGTAGAAAAATTCACTTATTGAATGTCAATATTAAAAACTCCGTTTGAAAATTGAGTAAATGGCAAAACAATATGAAAATATTCGAAATACTTCTATCTTTTCAAATGGTATATATAAAACTAATTTCAGTTTGTTAAATGTATGGAAATTGTCTTTTACGAGAGTCACTGCAGCAGGATTTGTTACGTAACACTGTATGCTTGTCGCTATGACCAAAAACATTTGAACACTTTTCTTTCACCTGTCACTATCGTATAGATCAGAGTTCTCAAACAAGTGGTATCAAAGTGGTTAAAAAAGTGGTATTTATAGACTCAGCGATTTGTCGTCGGTTTGCAAAAGGTGTGAAAACAATTAAAAGCTAAATTAAACACTTAGGTGAAATGTCCGCGAATATTGTGGAATTTCAATATGAAACAAATTTAAATCTGGATTATATTTGTGCATCTTACTCTCGAAGACAAAATAATTTTACGAATCTGATTTCGAATCTGATTCGAAGACAAAATAATTTTACGAATCTGATTACATTCACAGTTTTATTTTTTAAAAAAGTGGTCAACTTATGACGCGCAAGTCGCATTCAAATGAAAAATAAAAGCAGGTGTTCTATTTTTTTGTAAAAGAAATGTTGAGGGATAACATGATTTTATTTGTCGCGTGGATGTAATGCAGTATTAGTGTATGTTCACAACAAAAGATGGTTCTTTGAATGTCTCTATTAGCACAGAGGGCAATGTGAAACCAGTTATCTAAGTATCACCGTTAGAGATGAATGTAACCTTTTCGAGCAATGGTCATTCATAAATACAGCCGTGTTCTGTGGAAGAAATGCCCTAGAATATCACAGGAATTGGTTGGGAACTGTAGGGAATAACGCCTTTCCATATCGGACAGACGCGAAATGGCCAGGAGTTTCAGCGACGACGCGTAGAACCTTTGATCAGCAACGCACGAGATGACCTATCAGTGCGCGTTTCTCGATACCATTTGAGCTCTTTGACTCCAGCAGCGTCTATCGTTTGCATCTCTGCAGCAGGTGCTCGATTACCGCACGTGCCACATCGGTCCGTACATTCGCAGGTCGTCCCGTGCGTTTCTGATCACAGGTTGCCAAGCGTCCTCGCTGCAACATTTTTGACATCTCCTGACTGTACGGTATGGAAGGGCACCAAGAGCTTCCCTATTTCCTGTAAGGGATTTGCTCCACGGAGAATGGCTGTCGTGATGGAAAAGCATTGCTCGAAAGGGTTACATTCATCTAGCACGGCGGTAGTCAGAAAACTGATTTCACATTACTCTCTGTGCTAATGGAGACATTCTGTTGTCATGAACACACACTAATACTGCATTTATTTCATGTGACATAAAATTATATGATCCGATAATATTTCTTTTAGAAAAAAATAGTTGCCATGCTTTCTGCGCCAATCTTCAAATTATAATCTACTGAGGAAGTACGTTTATTTTTGTTGTGATGTGGCATGAAACTGAGTTTCTTACCCGTTATTCTACTTTTTGATTATGCGTGTTCTTTTTCCTTTATTAAGAACTTCAGTTCCTAAGATTTTTGCCCTTAACTCAAAGATGGTGGTGATAGGATTTAATTAACGATGGAGCAATGATTAAATGATAATCAGCGGGTACGTGAGATAGTCGATAACAATTGTCGCGAGCCCACGTTGTCCACCACCAACTCCAGGATTCGAGCACCGGTACCCAGAGGTGTAATATAAACAATCATTGCTACATTATGGGATGATTAACGATGTGCTACATTTAAAACAAGTTTTTAAATGAACTATAAGATGTCTTAATAATGAAGCATTTATTTCATTTCACGTATTATCATCGCCATTCCCTTTCTTCTGACAATAGTATTCCTGAGATAATCCTAGGAGATTACGGCGGGGAAGAATAAATACGCGCTGATCAAAAACATGTCAAAGAGCTTCCTTGGTATGATATTCGTGGAAAGCAACAGGCGAATTCTCCCATCTCGATCAGATTTATCGTACAGTTTGCCTTGATCCATTACATTTATGCTGAGATGGGTCCTTGTTTTGCTTCCGGGCATTAATGTACCTTCATTATACTCACGTTTTGTTGAACTCTCCTTTTACTATTTGTATTAGGAGTAGATCTTGGGGTGTGCGCTGTTATTTCGATAGCAATACTATAAAATCCGTTCTGTAGTCCATCTATCGATGCAAATAAATATTATATTACTCCAAATTCCATCTATTGCTCAAACGAAAATTTCTCGTTTTCAAATATCCCCAATGACGCTTTCCATAATTACATGCATCATGTATATATATATATATATATATATATATATATATATATATATATATAATAAAAGGGTGGACTATGGATTCTGGATCTCAAGAAAACGTGTGTAAAATATGCTTATCCACGTACATCACATAGAGTTTTCACTTTTTGTCTAAAATAAATCAAATTAGATCGAAACTAAGAGAAGAGAATGAGCTCTAGGTAGAAGGTGCGCCGTAGGATTCACCTAGCAGTCTCCAAAGCTTTAAAATGGAGGCAGAGAAGATTTGATTTGATTTAATTAGTCAAAAAACAGTAAAAACTCTATATGACGTATGGGGGAGAAGATTATCTGCGCACATTTTCTTGAATACCAGAACCCTATCCCAACATTTTAACGATAAACAGTTGAAAGATGAATGAAAGTTACAACAACAACAACAACAACAACAACAACAATAATAATAATAATAATAATAATAATAATAATAATAATAATAATAATAATAATAATGATAATAATAATACTGATGATGATAATAAAATTTGCAACATTTACAGAACTTTTTAAAGTTTTTTGAGATTAGCAACATTTTGAGAAACTAGAAGGGCTGTCGCCCAGTGGCTTCCGAGACCAGAGGCGTTCAGAAAGGGGAGGGAGGTGGGTGAACTTGCCTCAGGCCCAGACTTAATTGGGGCTTCAATTTTTTAATTCAAAAGAAATGAAAAATATATTTACCTTTAATCCAAATTTAACGCTGTAAGTTATTTCTGATGCATGGAAAAATTAATTCTGTTAATGAGCTGGCGTAGAAGGGAATTTTTTGTTTGAAATAGGGGGTCTCTCTTCGATCAACTACCCCAGGTCCCTGATTTCCTCTGGCCGCCCCTGTCAGAGACGGCACGACTTAATAATTTTAGTAACATGTAGAATTGCGAAATAATAAACGTGATGAAATGTGTAATAAATAATTACACATCCGAATGTTAATCGTAGGAAGAAAAGGAAGAAAGAGATTGGCCCAGGACTATGAGTTGGGAAATGAGAAAAAATATTTTCGAGCAAACAACTAGGCCCCAAAATGTTCACAGTTTCAAAACAGAGCCAACAGTGAAATAAAAAGTGATGCAGATACAATGCAAACAAGTTATCTGTTTGGATGAAACCCACTATCTTATGTGAAGACCCACGGGAGAGTTCCGAGCGGATCAATACACGAAATGAACTTCGTATAGTCTGGAATTCTTAATGGCAAAAGTGAAAGATAAAAAACGTGACATTTCAAAATGTAGATGTTTCACGAAATTGAACGCACTCTTTCGACCTTTCGAAACGATATACAGGTGACCCTAAAAAGTAACGGTCAATAATTTTATAAATGACACACGTTTTTAGAAAGAAAATGTGGAAAAACGTTTTCGGCTGTCTGCCTCAGTTCCGAAGTTCTTGAGTGTTGCGTATATCATGACGTGAGTTGAACTCTTAATTTAACTTTATTCCCTGCAACAGCAAAGCATATTTCTTTCGTGAGACGCACGTTCCAGGTTTCGTGTCAGATTTTATCGCCCGTTTGACAGCGACCATTTCGTTATGGTTGCTCTTAAGCGGCACAGACTTATCCAAATAAATTTAGACACACTTTTGGAATTCATGTTTTTTCGACCTCGGTACTTGCGAAGGTATGCATTTTAGAGCCGGTTCACAGAATATCAATTTTTCGACGGTTAATCCTATTAGAAAGATATTAAGGAGAGACCCATTGCTGAATTAGCCTCCTGTAAAATTACACAATTAGCGCGGCAAAGGATGAACCCTCGAAGAAGTAATGTTAAGTATTGAAATTGTTGACATACGTATTACGCTGAAATGCAAAAATGGGTACTTTTGATCGAATAATGAACACAAATTTTACAACCAAAATTACATTACTGGAGTTATTTAATTTTTTTTACTATTCGAATCTAAATATGAATGAAAAATATGAAAATGAAAGACCGGCTGATGTGGCTCAGGGCATCAGCTGATGTCCCTGCACAGGCCTCTCACACAGAGGTTTTAGGGTTCTGATCCTGAAGCAGGCATAATTTTCAACACCAGCTCGGTCGAATTCGGTCGCAGTCCAGAGGTGAGTTCTGGCGACAGACAGTTCTGATCGGTTTTCCGTGTTTCCTCCGATACCAGGCAAATACAGGGGCAGTAAGAAACTAGGCCATGATCTCTGTGTGATCTTTTCTTCTTCACTCTTTTTCTATGCTCACCCCTTTCACACTTACATGCACTACATGACCACATATGTCGGAAGCTGAGATCTTGTCCCGGCTGGGGCGGTAACCCGCCGGTGGGAGATGTCTGGATGGGAAATCCCCGCAAGCCGATGTGTAGGTCGGCGCCGGTTCTCACCATCCAGGGAAGGGGAAATAACACCTCCACCTCCCCTGATAAACATGCAGTGCACTTACGGGAATAATGACTACGGCAGTTGACGCGCCCGGAAATACGAAATAATTAACGAAAAGGAGAATAAAAGCATTCTAAATATAGTTCTAACACTAAAGATAAAAAGCGGGAATGTACTTGAAAGTTACTTTTGTGACAAAAGGAGGTAGTAAAAACGCCACCGTGTCTTGCTGTTTAGTTATTTCTCATTTCGAAATTCTAGTAGTGGAGGACTTCATAAAAGGGGAGAGGGCAGTATAGGACAGGAGGGTCTTCAGTTATTGTTTCTCCAATATTACTATAAACCATTTACTTTACTCAATGTTTAAATAAGCTGACACGGCAGTAGTATCATAGCGATCTCGGACCGAAGGATTGTGGGTTCGAGTCACGCCTCAAGCATTTGTGTTCGTCCTTTCCCCCCTTATCATCGTCATATCGTTTCATCTCCAGAGTTACCATAACGTTAACTCCAATAGTGGTCTCTAATGACCTAGATGTTGATATGACTTTAAATAGCTAAAAAAACGTTTAAATATGCATCTATCTATTCTAGTACAAAGATACGTAGTGCAGTGCATAGATATTGTATAGTTCTGCTCCTTTGGCAGCTTTTGTGGTGCCTACCTGGGCAAAGTGGCTGATGTGGCGGGATCCACTGGGCGTCGTTTTAGCTGAGCCGGGTGTCAAAGATGAAGCCGCTGTCGCTTTTTCAGACTCGTCTCGGGGTCTGCAAGAGGGAAAATGAATGTTAGACACTTCAAAAATTAAATTTTCGCTGTCAAGTATTGTTTGTTAAATGATAAAACAAGAAAATATACATTAAATGTAGAGTAAACAAGAAGATTAAAAACAACGAACGTCTTTTACAGGTAGAGGTGGAAATACCCAGAAATGATCACAGTTGTCCTAGTAAGAGAGAATCTGCGGAATTTAGACTGTCGTCGCCTAAATAAGACCTCACGCGTATTTCTATGCGTAACAGCATTCGTAACATGCAAGTTGTCTGTAATGCTCTTGGACGCTCTAACAGGATTTTTAGTCTATTTTCAGTCAACAGTAGTCATTTACAGAGCAGGATAAGTGCGATGGTGTTTTCGTAGGGTGTCTTACTATTTTGTACTATGTTTCGTTAGTCATCGTGTACAGAGTAAGTAATGGAAACTTTTATGCTATACTACAAATATACCGTACTTCATTAGCTTCCCCATACGTAGTAAGACTAATGTTGGCCTTTAATTAGTTGTGTATCGCCATTTGTCTTTTCGTTTTTACATTTGGACGTCTTGCCAATATTGGATCTCAGAACGTTGTCTTGGTTGAACCGTTCCATTTTATGAGTTTGGTACGCATATTTCTTTTATATTTCTTGCTGGTCAACAGAAAGCAAAGGGATAGAATGTTTGTAAATAGAACGTGAGATAGTGAGCCATCTGATGCCCTGACAAGAGTATGACGATGCCCTGATGAGACTAGACAACAGGTCAACCTAGTTCTAGCAACATTAGACAAAATGGTAATGATGAATCTTCTTTAGACGAGTTTATCTATGAACTCAAGAGACAATGAAACTAAAATGTGTAACCGGACGGTTGACAAGTTTCCCTTAAGCGACCGATATATCGTTGAATAGAAGAAATGGGAAGGACAGTTTTCACGAACAACCCACTAGGACAATCTAAAGGCCTGGCAAGAGATTTCAAGAGAATAGGCCCAATAATAAAAAAATAATTTTCTGTTCACAACATTGTGATGATGTTGAATCGGCTAGTTCTGTGCGTTATATAGAAGGGGAAAGAAATATGATAGTGTGCTGGGGATGTAGATCATAGCTTCAGACTCAGCATGTTAAAATGAAAACCACGCTTAAGAAATTTGTCTGCATAAGTTAAGAAAAGAAATCTAATGTTGCTAATCACTACGTTTATTCTTCACTTTTTGTCAGAGCCTATTACAAGGTTTTTATTGAATAAAAGTGCAGTACTTTAGAAATTCATTAGCTTAGTGCAAAAAGTTTTTTTCATTAATTTAGTGTATTCCAAACCTGTCAGACAAGTTTAGTTTAAAACAATAAAATGTGTGCCTCTACATATAATCTTGGTCATTAGAATATGTGAAAATCATAGAATAATATTCACGTAAAAATAAATGAATGAACTTTCGATTACATTTTCCCAAGATAACTGTAATTTATTTCAGCGAATAAAACAGTATGATGTTTTTAATTTCTCGTCTCGAAATAGTGAATTAATGTTATTAAAAAAGTCTCCGTTACTTTCAGTTTGTTTATCTGATCCAATTGGAATCGATTGCACTTTCATTTTTTCCATTGCTCTTTGCCAGACACAACGTAATGAAAATACTGTAAATAAAGAGAGATAAATTTCAATAGATAATATAAATGTCAATCAGCCAAAGAGCTGGGGATTGCAGTATGATGGTGATGATTAGAGAAAGGAAAATATGTAGTATGAAAGTCAAAGTATTTACATAAATATGTAATGGAAACACTAAGAATATGTAATAAATATGTACAATGGAATATAATATGTAATATTAAAATACACAAATTATAAAACACATTAACCTAATTCGAAATTAAATTTATGAAAAATTTCTTAAACAAATTTTGAAAATAATACAAACGTTTTAAAAATCATTTGGACAGCACAAGTTGATGCATCTTTTTCTACTTTAAAACTTTCCCATCAGTAGTAAAAGCTCCATCTATTTCTATCCAGAACCATAATTTAGCAGCCAAACTAGACGCAATAGAAGCCCTCGTACAAACTGGGGATACCTACGACCAGCAAACAATCACTTCAGCGTGCAGCATTCTCATCGAAATGTTACACGTCGACGATCGCCAAAGTTGTCGGAAATTAAGTTTAAAGGTCACGAAACGCGACGCCTTTAATACTTTTCACATCTAAAGGTGAAAATGTTTCGCGAGATAACTGAAGCAGGCGCGCCGAACTGTAAAAAGATCCGACCGTGTCTTAATATAGCGCACCTCGAGTCGACAGCACTTCGTAATTATGTAGAAAAAAAACCTGATTTTTTAAAACATACTTCTTTTCATAAAAAATATGTAATAAATTCAAGAACATTGGTAGATTAAAAAAGTATTTTGTGGAAATAGCCAAACATGTTCAATATGTAGTATAGTACACATATGTAAAAATATGAAACGAAAAAATTGAAATTGTGTTAGGAAGTCAACGATTCGCCAAGATTTCAGTTTTGAGAACGGTAAGTAGAAAGACAAAAAAATTTCATTACAAAAAACCCGACATCTAGTGATAATAATAATAACAATAAAACCAAAGGACTCAGGGTATGGAAAGTAATCAAAAGCGCAAGAATTGAAAATGAATAACATTGAACCCCTCTAACTCGAACCAGGGAGCCGTGTTTAAGTCGTACGGAGAACTCACACCGCCGACGATTAATGAGTGATGGGGTTCCTGATAGGTTTACTAGGAAAGGTGAATTGAGACTGTATAGATCAGCAACGGAGGTCTTAGGAAGGTGGTGAAACATCTCTGAAGGTCAAGAGAGGATATTGGCTGGAGGGAATGACAATTTTGCACTATAGGGGTCGATCAAAATATGTCGCTCGGAGGTGGTTCTCCAGACACAGCAAAAAGGCATTCGATGCGATTCGTGCGGTAGGCGCTGGTAGCGTGTTGATGCGCATACCGGAATTGTGGATGGTATTCAATAGCCAGAGTGTTGACGGACACGCTGATCCATATACAATTTTACCATATTCCGAAACACAAGGGATGAGTGTCCTATGAGAGGTTGTGAGGAAGTGTGTGAAGGATGTTCAGTGGTGACACATATCTACACATCAGTAGACGTATGTGTTTACGCCATGTTAGGCTCCTGTCGAACATAGGGACAAGCGAAGTTGCAGATTCGACAAAAAGAAGCTGGTGATCCTCGAGAAAAAGATGTACTACATTGTTATAAAAGTGACCAATCCCGCAGAAATGTATGCAGCTGAATTTTGAAGTGGAGAACATGAATCTGGTTTTATAGCACCATTATTGCAATTTGTTAAGGACAACTTTAAATAACGTGCGTGCTCTTCGAAGATCAAAATTGGCAATTACCGGAGAGCGATGCTGAAGGCTCCTGCACTCAAGCGTTTCGTTGATGCGCGTTAAGAAACGCGCGTCGTAGAATAACCACTGTATCTTATGTGAAACGGCACACGAGTGCTTTGGCCCTTTCGTATAAGATACAGTGTTACTTGTCGACGCGCGTTATTTATTGCGCGTCAACGCAACGCTCGTGTGACACAGACCTAACGTTGATAACAAGGCAAACAATAACACACACAATTGATCACTGGGTACAGACGCGTGAAGCTGGAACAGCCATTTCAGCTCACCGAAATGAAACATGTCAAATGATGATATTTAATTGCTAATTAATTGTCATACTTTGGAATTAATTGCCACATATTTTCCAAATATAATCCACGTAAATGTTATCCACGTAATTCCAAATTGTGGCAATTAAATAGTAACAAATCATTTGACATGTTTCATTCCAATATGCTGACGTGGCTGTTCCATCTTGACGCACTTCCTGGGTACCCCGTCTTCCAATTGATGGCTTGAAAATGCTCTTTCATCAAGGACATGAAAACTTTGTCCGATCATGCAAGCATTTACTATTTGCTCTCATACCATACAGACGCAGCTAGTGGGCTACATTGAACGGTAATTAATGGAATTTTTCGATCCTTTTCTTCCTTACAAATTGGGATAAAAATGGTTTCCTGCCAATTCTCGAAAATGGTATGCTCGACCCAAATTCGATCGATTAGGTGAAAAAGGAAATATTCTGACTTTTCTGCTAGATGCTTTGGAATTTGGTTGTGTATCTGGCCAAGTATTGCGGCAGATGAAATTCCCTCCAAGGAGGAAAGAGCATTGTAATCATCCTCATTCATCATTTAGCGATTCTGCTGACTGCCCTGTCTCGATTTCATTGGCATACGTGGCCTTGACTGCCGGTGCAAAATCCCCGCGCGACCAACACATTTATAAAATGAACGCTTTGTATAATAATTAACTATAACTTTTTAATTAAAGAGATATGGACACAACTATAATTTTTGAAATGGAACTTTATTGACTTCTTTAACCGATGAAAACAAGTGTGAAGAGGCAATTTCATACACATGCATATTTCCCTAATTTACATATTTTTGTTAGAAATTTAGTATTTTTACGACTGCCATTAATTTTCCGCCACTACCTTGCACAGCTTGCAGACAATGTATTCAATCATAGCTATGAACTCAGCCGGAGCTTGGGAAGAGCATTTACAACTAACAATTAATTACTATACGTGAATAGTAACTAAAACCATGAATAACCTATTGAACACATGTAACTAAATTATTATTAGCTACTAAACGTCACTAATAACTTAGTTAAAGAGTAATTAGTTACTAATAAATCATAGTTTTAGTTGCATTTGCGACAATAATATCCAATTAAAACAATTTATTCTGACGTCCTTTTGTAGTAGTTATCGTAACTGAAACTGACGTAAATCGAATTACCAAAAGAATTTCGAGTGTAGCACGAAACGACCTCACATTTGCGTGAGACCTCACCTTTCCGTGCGAGAAGGATCCCTTCAGGAAAAGTGTTGGAGGTTGTAGCAGTCTCCATCCACGCTCAAAGCAGAATATGTCAACAAGGTACGGATCTGTTAAGTTATTCATCTGCTCTAGTCCTCCTGCGTGTGGTGTTTGAGATGTCCATTGTTTTCCTTACTAATGCGTACCGTTTCAACCACACTATTTCCTTTATCCCCATCACTACATTTGCTTCTCTTCCCAGATCGTATCATTCTTTCTCGCCAGCCCCTTGTAGATCGTTCTACTCAACATAGTGGTTGTCGTCCTCAATGTTCCTGCCCCGTGTCCACGCCACCGCCGACCCCGCAGCCTCCATTGTTAACCTCGCTAACTCCCCAGGAACCACTCTCTCCCGTCCTTCCACTACCTCTTCCACTACCCTAGACACTCCCGCAGCCTCTTTTGTTTCCTGGTGTGTTGCCTGTACCGGCAGAGTTAGGCTCCTAGGGAGCTTTGCAGCTGTATTTCCAACGACTCTGGCAGGTAAGTCCTAGGGTTTGACTCCCAATCGTAACGGATTTTCGATACTAGATACATAGCTACTATGTCAATTTCACCCGCTGGTGTTTGGAGTGGCTGGATACTCAAGCGGCAGGATAATTTCATCCGCAGTTTTACGGGCTTTATCCTATTAATGCCAGGTGAATGCTGGAGCAGTACCCTAACAGATGGGCTGCGGACCAAGCGCGATCTGTCCTTTCTATCCCTTCTTTTATCATCCTCACACAATTACACTTACATGCATTACAGTAACAAACATGAGAGATTAGCTGGAAGATTAGAGCTTATCCCCGCTTTGTTGATCGCTGGGGAGGGAGGGTGCGAACCCTGGACAGGGAAATATCTGCAAGCCGATGTGAAGGTCGGCACCGAATATCACCATCCAGTGGGAGAGTAACACCGCATCCTCTTGGGATAAATTCATTTACAATACGAACGGGATAATGACTTTAGCAGTCGACGTGCCCGGAAACATGAATCAATGTATCAACGCCCCTACTATACACTCCTACTTTACACGTCTCTCTTCCGACGAACCAACAACGCTACCTCTTCGTCTCCCTCCGATCCCATCATACTACTTCCATCCCCCAGGCCCCTCCTTCGCCATCCTCCACCTTCTCCCTTTCTTTTCCATACCCGTCTTCCTTCTACATCCTCGCCGTTTTTTCCGATCTTGCTACTTCATCTCAGAAGTCTATCCTCACAAACCCTTCCGCCCCAGCCGGACCTCCCCCTCCTCCGCGGGCCTACTGTGCCCTCACTGTACCCATTCTCCCCGTCGGTCTCCTCCACCCCGAGGAATCCCTCCGCCGTCCCCATCGTACTCCCTCGCTCCCGCTTACCCTCTCCACCCCCGCTTTACCCATTCGCTCCGTAAGCTCTTCCACCCCGGCGAATCCCTCCGCCGTTCCTAACGTACCCCTCGTTCCCGCTTCCTCCTCCGCCCTCGCTGTACCCATCCGCTCCGTCAATTTCTCCACCCCCATGAATCCCTCCGCCTTCCCCGTCCTACTTTCTCGCTCTCGCTTTCCCTTTCCGCCCCCGCTGTCCGAATTCGCTCCGTAAGCTCTTCCTCCCCGACGTATCCCCCTGTCGTCCTCATCGTACTCCCTCGCTCCACTTTCTCCTCTTCGTCCCCGCTGTATCTATTCGCCCCGTGAACTCCACCCCGACGAATCCCTTCGTCGTCCCCATCGTGCACCCGTACTTATGCTCCCTCCGCCCTTGCCTTCGATTCGTAAACTCCTCCAACCCTAGAAATCCCTTCTCCGCCCTCATCGTACTCCCTCGCTCCCGCTTCTCCTCTCCACCCCCCTGCACGCATTCGCTCCGTAAACTCCGCCACCTCACCGAATCCCTCCGCCGTCCCCATTGTATTCCCATTCTACCGCTTCCCCTCTCCGCCCCCGCTGTACCCATTCGATTCGTTAACTCCCTCACCCTGACAAATTCCTCTGCTATCCCCATCGTACTCTCTCGCTTCACTTTCCCCTCTCCACCCCCGCACTACCCACCCGTCCCCGATGTATCCATTCGCCCCGTGACCTCCTCCATCCCGAAGAATCCCTCCGCCGTCCCCATCGTACTCCCTCCCTCCACTTTCCCTTCTCCACCCCCAATGTACCCATTCGCCCCGTGAACTCCTCCATCGCGAAGAATCCCATCGCCGTCCCCACCGTACTCCCTCGCACAACTTACCCTCTCAGCCCCCGCACTACCCATTCGCTTCGTAACCTCCTCCTTCCCGACGAATCCCTCCGCCATCCCCATCGTACTGCCATGTTTCCGCTTCCCCTCTCCGCCTCCGCTGTATCCATTCGCTGCGTGAACTCCTCCACCTCGACGAATCCCTCCGCCGACCCCATCGTACTCCTCCCCTCCACTTTCCCCTCTCCGTCCCCGATGTACAAATTCGCCCCGTGACCTCCTCCATCCGGACGAATCCCTCCGCCGTCCCCATCGTACTCCCATGCTCCCGCTTCCCCTCTCCGCCTCCGCTGTATCCATTCGCTGCGTGAACTCCTCCACCTCGACGAATCCCTCCCGCCGACCCCATCATTGCTCCTTCCCTCCACTTTTTCCCCTCTCCGTCCCCGCACTACCCATTCGCTTCGTAAACTCCTCCTTCCCGACGAATCCCTCCACCGTCCCCATCGTACTCCCATGCTCCCGCTTCCCCTCCGCCTCCGCTGTATCCATTCATGCGTGAACTCCTCCCTCGACGAGATCCCTCCGCCGACCCCATCGTACTCCTTCCCTCGCCCCTCTCCGTCCCCGCACTACCCATTCGCTTCGTAAACTCCTCCTTCCCGACGAATCCCTCCGCCATCCCCATCGTACTGCCATGTTTCGCTTCCCCTCTCCGCCTCCGCTGTATCCATTCGCTGCGTGAACTCCTCCACCTCGACAAGATCCTCCGCCCGACCCCATCGTACTCCTTCCACTCCACTTTCCCCTCTTCGTCCCCGCACTACCCATTCGCTTCGTAAACTCCTCCTTCCCGACGAATCCCTCCGCCATCCCCATCGTACTGCCATGTTTCCGCTTCCCCTCTCCGCCTCCGCTGTATCCATTCGCTGCGTGAACTCCTCCACCTCGACGAATCCCTCCGCCGACCCCATCGTACTCCTTCCCTCCACTTTCCCCTCTCCGTCCCCGCCCTACCCATTCATCGTAAACTCCTCCTTCCCGACGAATCCCATCCGCCGTCCCCATCGTACTCCCATGCTCCCGCTTCCCTCTCCGCCTCCGCTGTATCCATTCGTTGCGTGAACTCCTCCACCTCGGCGAATCCCTCCGCCGACCCCATCGTACTCCTTCCCTCCACTCCCCTCTCCGTCCCCGCACTACCCATTCGCTTCGTAAACTCCTCCTTCCCGACGAATCCTCCGCCATCCCCATCGTACTGCCATGTTTCCGCTTCCCCTCTCCGCCTCCGCTGTATCCATTCGCTGCGTGAACTCCTCCACCTCGACGAATCCCTCCGCCGACCCCATC
>BLKR01017089.1:0-15730 GCA_011170035.1 Teleogryllus occipitalis
CTGGTAGAGATGGACGGTCGAAAGTCAGTATTAGAGTGGATGTAGGAGTGAGTACCCCATTTACTCTCCGCTGAATCCTATAGATCTCTGACACACCAAATGGCTCGAAGGCTTTCAAATTTTGTTCCGATTCGGTAACGAAGTCTTCGTGGTTTACCACACCCTTGCAGAGGTTTAAGGTCGGGTGGGCGGACACATGCACCTGGAGGCCGGCTATTTCTTTGAGGTCAAGGATCTTGCTGATCTGTTCGTCAGAGCGACATTCGAAAAGAATTTTGCCATTTCTCTGACGGACCACCGACTGAAATATACCAAACCTTTCAATTTCCCTGGAAAGTTTTATAGGGCTGACACTCTTCATAGTTTCATTTTCTTTTACTTGACATGACGAGAAAGCGGGGCTTAGTAGGTCTGTTTGACTCATTACAGAAAATACTCTCATGATTTACTGTTTCACCAACAAATCTCCTCTTCCTTATGGAAGAGGGCGGGGGGTAGGTTTTTTATCCATTAAGAGGATATCAGATTCATCACCGTGGTCCCCACCCACCACGGAGCCCAACAAGGGGACACTCCATTGGAGTGCCAGGGTTGCCATGGGGATATAGTGGGGGGTTACCACAGCGCTGCACCGCCGTGGATCCCCCCGCTCACCCTGGAGTTCAGTACAAGACCTAGTCCAAGCCGGTTGATCGGGAGTGGGTTAGCTCCCGACCGCCCGTCTAGAGTCCGTAGCCAAAGCAAGTGTATCGAGACCTACAAGGAATGTTCCCCAAAATACGTAAGAGCACGTATCCCTGGGTGCCAAGAAAAAACGGAGCACGAGGAGAGTATTTGGGAAACAGACAGGCCCCTCAACCGCCAGGACATACATTCCCTCCGACACGGGTCGCCATGCACGGCAAACACATGGGTGGGCGTTCAGCATACACAGGGGGCCAGTGAAATAGAAGAGGGAGAAGAAAGGAGGATGGTATAGAAGAATGAGAATGTACAATGGGGAGAAGAAAAGCGACTTGTGAAGGAAAGGAATACTTGAGAGCCCTCTCTGTATCCCCCCGTCAGGACGTGGACCAACCCACCTCGACGGGTCAGAGGAAAAGAAACAGTCCATAAAACTAAAATAATTGAGATGAACACATTCGGGTTCATCAGTAAAGCATTAGAGAATGTGTTGTGATTCATGTAGTTAGCCGCAGACCCGCACGCGCGCGCATAGGTACCTCGTTTGAAGCCCTGTATAGGGCAGTCACATATTCACGCCCAGAAAGAATTAGAAGTTGTATAGAATTAGATAGCGAACGGGAGAGTGCAAGAGCTAAAGTAGGTTGAAAAGGAATGTGTGTATTGATGACAAGGCGCCCATTTGTGTTTAAAGATAAATAGGAATAATAAGTGATTATTTGTCAACCCAAGTTAGGAGTGTGTATTTATATTAGAAGTATAGCCGTGTAGCAAGGTAGAGCAGTTGAATCTAGTGCATTGGCAGCCCAGCGGGCGGATAGGATAGGTAACAACAGTAGAATAATTATTACATTATTATAGTGAGGGAATAACAGCACTGTACCACCGTGGTTCCAACAATGGGACAGAAAGGGGCAAAACCTGCCCAAAACAAAATATCTTTTGCGCCCTTTAAGAGTTGCTCTCTGGAAAGAGCAACGTTTTCCCCTTAATAAAATGTAAACATAAACAATGTAACCCTCCTAGTTCTAGCTTGGCCTGTTGGTAAAGTTAAGCTCAGTCCGCTGGACGTTTCCTAGCGAGTGTGGTGTCTTTTAAAAAGTAAAATTTGTGCGGTTGGAGCATCAAGATACGAAAAGTCAGAAGCAAGATTTGTTGTCAATGTGCTCATGTAAGTACGTAGTTTTATTGGTTAAATTGCATTTTTGCAAAAAAATATATCTGATGTTAAATTTCATTATAGCTTAACGTGTCATATATATATATATATATATATATATATATATATATATATATATATATATAACGTTCGTGGCCTGGCCACAAACCCCACAGCACCCACGCAACATCGGCGGTGACGGAAAGAACGTGAGAACACCGGAAAAGCAGCCAGAGATGGAAAAAGGCGCTACCTGTCGGTTGCGGCCAGAAGCGGCGGCGGGGTACTCTCGACGTAGGGGCAGCACGCCTGGGGTGTACTATGACGTCAGAGAAGCATTTATACAGCGGAGCGGCGAAGAGTTGCTTCTTCTTGAATCAGACGGCGACGTGAGAGGTCGTCAAGACGCGGGGTCGTGAATAATACCACGAGTGGAGGAGACCGTTATAGTATTGAGGCGGCGAAAGCAGCAAATTGAAATTGTAACGAGGCTGTATAAATTAAAGAGAACGTTGACTGTGAGAACGTGAGCTGAAATAAGTGAGAATTGAGTGAAGTAGTAAACGTGACTGTGAACCGTATTAGATAATCAACGCGCTGGTGGAGCGACACGTTAACACGCGAGAGACTGAGAAATACGCGTACGCGCATTTCTCAGTCTCTCGCGTCAGACACGGTCTGGATCTGGCGGCGAGAGCTAAAGAAGATTATTCCGGATCTGGCGGCGAGAGCTAAAGAAGATTATTCTGGAACTGGCGGCGAGAGCGATAGAAGACTGGTTCGGCAATTTGGTAGCGGGCTACGGAGACGGCTTCCTAGGGCATTTGGGAAACGCGAGCGGCGGCGCGGCTGGAGTTGAGCAGCGACCTCGACGACACGACGGCAGTACGCAACCCCGGGGCTTGGGCAGCTGCAAAGGTAAACCGCATTTGAATAAAACCAAAGTGGGGAGACTGGAATTTGGACGGGAGTGATAGCGAAGATAACATTAAACTTTGCAAGATCGCCTTAGATTTGATTCACGGCGAAGTAAATTAACCTTGTACGACGGTAATGCATTCAATTTAGAAATTGTGTAAATATTTGATTAGCGTTCCTCATTTTGTGTGTAAAATTATTAATGAGGAAAATTGTGAATGTAAAATAGCGATAAGATCCCAGATAACGTGTAATGGTAATCAATCCCAGGAGTGTGGGAAAGTTCAATTGCACTTAATTTAATAATCTAGCAAAAATCCGTGCACGGGTGTTAGGAGGTAATTAGTCACAATATAACGAGCAAATCATTAAGTAAAGATTTTGTTGTTGTTGTAAATTCTTTTGATTTGATTTTCAACTCGAGTGTCAAGTGTAAAGAGTCTCTTGTGCCATATTTCAGAATATATCATTGTTGTATCTAATTTTCTGTCTGGGTGTGCTACTTTCTCATACCCCAAAAGATCCTGCCCGCTGAGATTCTTCAAAGCTCGAAAGAGCTTTCTACAAGGCGTCCCCCGAAGTGGGGGCGTTAGAAAATGTGTGTGTGTGTGAGTAAGTTCAATTTTGGACAGAGGTGAAAGTATACTGTTCCACGCTATTCCAAAACGAAACTTATCACAAAAACTACTTCACAGTGTGTAGAATATGGGGCAATAAACATAGCGCAAAAGAGCGCTAACGATAGTTTTGGGTTTCGATTTACCTACATTCAAGTGAAGATGTGAAAATAAACTATATATTCCCCCTAGCCCCTCTTTGTTCATAGACAATAAGGTTTACTAATACTATTAGTAACAAGGATATTTAATAGTTCATCATACGTTCTTTTATTTTAGTTTTAGATCGTAATTCATTATGGTAACGAAAAAAGAATTTTTTTCATTATTGATGGCAAGTGAAGGAGGACGCGTGTGTAGGATTCAGCATGTCATTAATTCCCTCAGTAACAGCGCCACAGAAGAAGTGTGCAGTGAGTTGCTTTCGTGACATACAAAATTGTTGCAGACATATTTAAGAAATGGTGCAAGTGTCAACGGAAGCGGGAAACATTGTTTGCACAATATTCCACATGGCTAGAAGCAGAACTGCCACTGTTTCAAGCGTCCCATTCTTCTAAAAGCGCCGTCCTGCAACATCGTTGGAAGAATGTAGTAAAAGGAGTAAAAGAAGAAAAACCGAATCCCTTCGAGAGACATATTTAACTCCACAATTGACATTTGCAGCCTAGATGAGTCTCAGTTCTTCAGGGGGAAAGTGATGATGCTCAGTTATATAAAGAAGCTTTGAAAACTCCTACTACAGCATCAAAAATCAAAAGCGCGTGGAAAAGTAAGGAGAAAGATGGTGTATACACATCGTCAGCAGATGATGCATTATCTTTAATTACTAATTGCAAATTAAGTAAGCAACTACCAATCTATCAGAGTGTGGAGCAAGAATCATAATTCTAATGTATTGCCTTCTTACCACACTGTAGGACTTGCTAAAACAATGTTATCCTAACAAAACTTAATTTATTATACCAGAAGTGCATTCAGAAATTGAACTTCAAGATATTTTAGATCTCACTCTTTCACGCATTGTTACTGTCCCCAGAATTTCTTTTGAAAGTTGTTCAGAAGAAAATGTTCACAAAGTAGTGCTAGTTTCCAAGTGGGGCTTCGATGAAAGGCGGGTCATAGTGAATAAAAAACAAGGTTCCTTGACAACCCTGAACACTCTCATGCACATATGTTTGTTACTATTTTGGTGCCCATCCGACTGGTGATGGTTTTTTTCGGAAAGCGGGGCGGGGACAGTTTTATGGCACAACCCCCGGCCTTCTTCGACACGCTTCTGTCGACCAGTGAGGCTCCAGGTAAAAAATGACACCGTGGGCCTTAGCCAAAATGTAAAAGACTACATGGAGAAACAAATAATTTGAAACCCACTGAAATAGAGCTTAATGGAAAACACTACAACATTCCCACGAAATGTTGCTAACAATGGTTGATGAGGTCTGTAATGTTTTAACCACAATTTCTTCGCAAGTGTGCTACATCTGCAAGGCCAAACCGAAAGAAATGAACGATATTGATCGCGCAATAGAGAGACTAATAGAAGAAAAAATTAATTTTTGGTTTATCCACATTGCATGCGTGGATTCGGTTTTTTTAGTACTTTGTACACTTTCCTATCGGTTGGTCGTCAAACAGTGGAGTGCTCGTAGTGACAGTGACAAAAATCGAGACAAAAAGAAAGTTGTGAAGATGAAATTTAGAACAGAAGTGGGTCTTTTGGTTGATCATGTCAAGTTTGGTGGAAGTGGTACTACCGATCATGGTAACACAGCTCGGAGATTTTTTGAGGACCCTCGCAGTTCTGCCAAAATTACAGGAATTAAAAAAACTGAACTAAGAAGTGCACAGTTATTCTGCACGTCCTTTCATGTAGTCATGCAAGCAATGTTCAAGCCTTCGGTAGATACACGATAGAAACGGCTGAAAAACTAATGAAAACTGTTGAAAAACTAATGTATGATGTTCTATACGTCCAGTCATACATCCCTAGCCTTTTAATGATGTTTCTCGTCCCCGAATAAGTGTAAATAGGCTTCCAGGAGTTTTGGCCAGGTTTGACTCCTTTCTGTCACGGTGTGTATCCCCCCCGCTCACCCTGGAGTTCGATACAGGACCTAGTCCGAGCCGATTGATCGGAGTGGGTTAGCTCCCGACTACCCGTCTATATGAGTCCGAGGCCAAAGCAAGCGTATTGAAGCCTACAAGGAATGTTCCCCCAAACACGTATCCCTAGATGCCAAGAAGAAAGTAGTACAATGGGAGTAATGGAGAAACAGACAGGCATCTCAACCGCCACGACAAACATTCCCTCCGACACGGGTCGCCATGCACGGAAAATACATGGGTGGGCGTTCAGCATACAGGGAGGGCCCGTGAAATAGAAGGGGAAGAAGAAAAGAGACATGATGTTATAAAAGAACGAGAATGAACGATGGGGAGAAGAAAGATAACTGGTGCAAGAAAGGAATACCTGAGAGCCCTCCCTCCTTCCCCCATCGTGGACCGACCAAACTCGACGGGTATTCAGAAGAATTATGCTCTGGTTGTCAATATTTTCAAGTATGACTTCTAGGGTAGGTCCTTGTGCCACCCTAGGCGGAACTGTGAGAAGTCCCCCACAATAGGAAAAGGGGCGGACAACTGAGAAAACATCACGTTGTTCTTATGACATGACTTTGCCAGGAGGAATGCATTTAATACATACCGTCAGCGAAAAGGACGGTAGGTGTATCCGAACGCTTACAGTTTGAAAGTAGGTCCGAACGTATGTTCCTCCGAGAAAAGGGAGTTATGGATAAGTACCGCGACACCACTGTGAGCGCGAAGACCGTCATCTTATCAAATCGACAGGTGCAAAACCCGCGAAGATAGAGGGGGTGATGGGGAAGAAGAGTTTCCTGAAGACAGACTATAGTTGTTCTTTGGCGAGAAATGGTCAATCTCAATTTTCCTGAATGCGCACGAAAGCCATTTAAATTCCATGAGAGAACCATTTGTGGGGAATTCTTTCTTTGGTAGCTTTTCTCTTTTACATCTAAAAATGTAGAAGAATTCTTGGGGTACTCCTTGTCAACAGCTGACTGCAGCTGGAGATGGTCGCCTGTGTCGGGGAGATTTCCTACAGATGAACTAGATCTACTGGGGTTGGAAGATCGTTCGATGTGTTTCGGAAGTGGAAGAAACTGGACGGGACTTCGATGACGAATTTTTCTTCGGAGGCAATATCTGGCATCGATTTCCATAAGGGGTTCGGTAGAAGTCAACGGTGGCTGATGAGAGTTTTTGCTAGTTTTTTTGTAGGTATTATCACTTTTCTACCTTGAATGCACAACGTATCTTCAGACAAGTCTATAGCCGACACCTGACAACGGAAGTGCACTACTAGAGTGGAATCACGTTGTTTGGCAACTTCCTGTTATTCCTAAGGGCTGAGTCTTGTTATGACTAAGGACTTAGGGCAATGGAGAAAGATCGTGGCAGGTCTACTGGATTTCTACCCTGGTGCGGACGTTTGGTCTCAGAGAAGGAAACCTTTTCGGTGACTGATCGTCTGAATCTTCTCTTTCCCGGAGAAAGGTAGGGCACTGCTTGGAGTTGGCTGGATGGTCGCCATCACTATTGACACAGTGCAGCGGGTAGCACAAGGTTGTGGATCGTGCACTGATGTTCCGCACTTTCCGCACACTGGGCTCTCCCACAAAGATCTTTGCTGGGTATGCCCGAACCTTTGACACTTGAAACAGCCCAAAAGGCTTGGTAATACTGTGGCACCTTGGGAAACCACAACTGATCCTTTCCAGAAGGGACGGACGGTCAAACTTAAGGATCAGGGTCGAAGTAGGGATCACTTTCCCTGCTCTTTCATTTTAATCCTATACACTTCAGTGACACCCTGACTCTTGACGAAGGAAAGATCTTCGTCATTCTCCAAACCAAAGTCTTCGTAGTAAAGAACTCGCTCTGATTCGTCACTACCACCTGGAGGCCAGCAATCTGCTTGGTTTTTAGTATTTTCGCAATCTGATCAACGGTACGTGCTTCAAAAAGAATGATTCCATTCCTCTATCGCACGACCGCGTGGAGCTTCTCGAATGCTTCCTCTATGGCTCGCGTCAGTCGGATAGCAGTCACGTTTTTGAAACGTTTTTCCTTCCTCGCGGCAGGGGGTGGTGTTTTGGTATCCATACGATGCATAGTAATTCATCCTCGTGCTCCTCACTCACAATGGAGACCAAGGGGACACCCCATTGGGGTGCCAAGGTTGAGACGTAGATATAATATGGGGATAACAGCGCTGCCCCGCCATGGATCCCCCACTCACCCTGGAGTTCAGTACAAGACCTAGTCCGTGCCGATTGATCGGGAGTGGGTTAGCTCCTGTCGGCCCGTCTAGAGTCTGGGGCCACAACAAGTGCATTGAAGCCTACATGGAATATTCCCCAGAATACTTAAACAACTTATTCCTAGATGCAAAGCAGAGCGTGGCACAAGGGGTGTAGTTTGGGTAAAAAGCAGACCCGTCAACCCCAGGACACACATTCCCTCCGACACGGGTCCCCACGCACAGTAAACACATAGGTAGGCTTTCAGCCTAGAGGGGGGAAATAGAAGGGGCAGAACAAAAGACAAGATGTAATAGAACGAGAATGAACGATGGGGAAAAGAAATGTGGCCGCTGAAAGAAAGGAATACTCGAGAATCCTTCCTGTACCCCCCAAGACATGGACCGCCCCACCTCGACGGGGTAGTCCATTAGCAGATGGTAGGTCGGCGCCGGATCTGATAATCCAGCGGGGGATGATCACCACCACCTCCCGCGATAAAACATGCACTATACACTTACGAGACTAATGACCTTAGCAGTTGTGGCGCCCCGAATCACTAATCAACCAATAAATCAAATATCCAATCCATGAATGCAGAAGAAGCAATGTTTTTCTTCGAAGAAATTAAGTTTTTCCACAAACAGTTTTTACATTGTTCTTTTCCATTTTCCTCCAATTTTGATGAAGTTATAATTACATTAGATGCGTCAACCCTCCATAGGTAGCGGCCGTAAAAGGAACAACAATCGCCCCCAATGATATCACTCTCAGCTACTACTTAACTGGAGAGGTCAAGTCAAAACACTCGTTTCTAGAAAACACATTTTATTCATTTCAATGACCAATTCATTTCACTGAAGACATACTTTTGTGGTTATTGTTTACAGTACACACTTAAAATTCTGTTTTATCAGCAGTCATTATCAATCTGGCGCAAATCACTTTGAGATGCTCAAAAAACGAACATTTCTAATACTCCAGGCACGAATAATTGGTCAGTCATGTTCTTTTTACGTGTATAGCTGTCAATAATATGCCACGGCCGAAAAGGTATTGAATACAGTTATTTTCCCATACCTCTATCAAATACGTTTATTCTTTTATACTGGTAAAATATCTTTACTGGACGTCTATACCTTTATGGACATCCATAAAGGTTATACCGGTATTAAACCGTAATTTTCAATGAAAAATAATGTCGCTTATACCATCCACACAGAAAATACAACTTCCCTTTCGTTACTCATTTTGCGAAACGCTTACGAATTAAATAAAGAATCATGCACGCTCGCCCGAACACGCTCGCACGTTCACTCACACGCCCACGTTAAGTACTCGCGTCCAGTCATGCACCCTTCTCTCTCTCTTAACATACACATACATTCGGCAGAATATTTGCTGGGGCCAAGGGTCAAATATCCGTCGCTTACATGTCAATCCTCACTGCGAAAACAAAATTGATAGCCTAGAATGTGTCGAGTGCTTTATCCTCTGCGCGAAACCCAAGAATTGGGCCGTAGACGCCCGTAGTTCTAAACGCTGACCACAGGAACTACCTACGCAACGGTGCAGGGCCCTTACAGCGCTTACGAAGTGCCAACTCATTCCGAGAATGCATCGGCAGTGCCAGGAACGTTACGCGAAGTCTATCAACCGGTATCAGATCTCAAGCGCGTTCGTCCTTTCACAACTGATGGCAAAGGCCATATCCGTTGGACTAAGTTATAAGAGCATATTGACAAACGTTCTTAACCATTCTTCCGATCTCAGTTGTATTGTAACCGCTATCTCGCGCTTTCAAGCTAGAATGTTTGCAACTCAACTTCTAGTCACTGTAAAGCGCTGTACCTATCATAAGAATCCTGGCATGACCACTAGAAGGCGCAGATAATTGGCACAGCGACGGATAACGTCATCTAAAAAGCTCTTTAGAGGGAACGAATTACAATTTACTGAATGAAAATATTTAACGTAAATGAAATACAAGAATTTTATATTGTATCAAGAATAATCACGAAATTCCATGAGAAGTTTACCATGTAATTTCAAACGAATTACAGTGCACCATAGCATGCACTTACAACTTTGGGTGAATTCGTGACTAACAAGTACGTTTTTCCCCACAGCTTTTTTATTTTGTCTACTTTTCTTTCCTACGTGACGCTGATGCAAGAGGACTAATTTCGTTCTGGGCAACGAAATATACGACGTGACCACACTACTACTGTGGCGTCATACAGTCGCCATATACAGTAAATATTGGCTACGTGCATTTCATGCACAAGGAAGTAGGCTGCGACAGCGGGCAGCATGCAAGGGACGCCTCCCTGAACAAGGAGGCTATATTGGGACGGGAAACCCGGCTCTCGCATAGGGCGAAGGGCAGAAAACCCCAGGGAGCTGCCGTGACGTTGCGTTGCCACGGGGCCAGATTTGTGAACCCCGTAGTTCGGCTGTCTGGTAAACGCGGCTGGCGGAAGCGGCGAGATGACGCAGTTCCGTCAGCCGGCCCAGAGGGTATAAAAGCGCGCCCGCACACGGCTTTCTTCTTATTCTCGAGCTCTTAGTGGGATGTCGGGTGAGGGTGCGCGGCACGTGGCACGTCGGAGAATATCTGTAATAAATATCAATATTACACTGTTCACGTCTGTTATTCATTGCTGTGGCAATGACGCCACACTACGCCAGGTGACGGCGCGCAAGATAGAATTCTTCACTGGGACCACGACACCTCGCCAGGATACTCGGCTGTCAGACCTTGGTTGCGAGGACGTCTGTATTTCAGACTACTGCGTGCAGATTTAAAACGACCAGTGGTATCGTGAGTAACGTTCTGCTGTGAACTGCATTGTCGTTTCCCCTTGTTAACGTATCTGGCGTAATTTGGCTAGATGCTACATTTTGCAAGCAAAGTGAACAGAATTCTAGTTACTTTAAGTGGCGTACATGATTGAAGTCACTACTATAGAAAGTGTATTTCATTCTAAGACTGTCGTAAATGAAAGCAGGTGATTTAACATTTTAAAGTTATTGTTAATTTTACTCTACAGAATTCTTAGGAATTAACGATTTCTTTCGAGGCCAACGAAAGTGTTAACTTGATGTTACATTTTTATTTCATCAAATAATGCATTCTAGTTACTTATTCACTGGCGTACTCTTTGTGAGATTTCTTTGAAAAGGGTATTAGAATCATGTTCGGACATGGTGATCGATCCTGAGTCATGGCTAAAGGAAGAAATATCAGATTCAGAAATTTGTCGAAACGACTATAAAATATTTCGGCGGGACAGGGAAACTAGAGGCGGGGAATTTTTATTTTAGTTAAATCATATATAAACGCGAACTTGAAATGGAAAAGCATTGAGCATGAAATTTTAGTAGTTATAAGCATAGACAACACGCACACAATAGATCTTATCGCATGTTATAGGTCACGAAATTATAATTATTCCATTCTTGAAAATATCCTCAAACTGGCGGAAAATTTGAATAGAACCAGTAATCCAATTATTATTGGCGGTGACTTAAATCTAAGTGATATTAGAGGGCAAGGTGGTGTATGCAATAGAAAAATAGATATTTCTCTTATTAGACCGTTAGACATATTTTACTACTGGGATGTTATTCAGGGAATAAGAGACCACAATGCCGTAGTTTTTGAAATGAATGCTGTTTGCAGGGGAAATGGTAAAATCGGTAACACAATATGACTATCGTAATGCTGACATAAATGGACTACATTTTCTAAAACTGAACTATGTTGTTTTGGAGAAGTTAGGAGGGAGATTGGAAGACAAAAAATTCAAAGAAATCATCGAAGCTCGGCAATGTTTCTCACCCTTCAAGTACATAAAAAAGAATTCAGATCCAGAGTATTATAATGCGGAAATTCGCAAATTGAAAAGAAAAACGAGAAAAGCGTATAAAAATAGGCATCGCAGCGAGGCACATTTATAGACATTCTGACAAATTATGAAAGAAATATAATATAGAAAGGAAACTGCGCATAATCGTATCGTAAGTTAATTTTGGATAAAAAACATACTTATAACATATAAACTTTGTCCAAGCGGTTTCGTTAACTATGTACGTCACCGACGAGGTAAACAGGAGGAGACACCTCCTATAAGATGGCATAATGTAGATATCTTAGATGAAGAGAAAGCCAATGCATTCAATAATTATTTCTTTCCTGTATACGAACAAAAAGGTAAGCAAATCATTATAGGGCACAACAACGTGGATAATGTATTCAAAATTGATCAAACGCAAGTATGTTCCCTTTTGAAGAAAATGAAAAACTGTAAATCTTGCTGTCCGGATGGTATTACAACCGATATGTTACAGATAGCAGGGAAAACAATACCATATTTGGTATTGTCACACTTTTCAATATATCGATCAACAATGAAAGTGTACCGGATGATTGGAAATCTGCTTTAATAGTGCCAATTTTCAAAAATGGACCAAAATGTGATTTGCAAAATTATAGGCCAGTTAGTCTTGCGTCAGTAGTCTGTAAATTGTTTAAAAAATTATCTAATTCGATTAAAAATCATTTGCATCAAACAAAACGGTTATTTCATGGACAGCATGACTTTAGAAATGATTTTTCTTGTGAAAGATTATTTCCCTTACTCAAGACTTGTCTGTAATGATGTAGGGGGAAGAGTGGGTGCAATAGTTATATTTTGCTTAAGTATTTGATGTAGTGCCGTATGACATTGACAGCATTTATCGGAAAAGGGTAACATTACTTCCGGGATCCCTCACGGATGTCATAGGTCCACTGCTGTTTGTCATTTTTGTAAATGATTTATCGCGAAGTATGTTAAAAATTCGACTCTTCGCCGACGAGAGTATATTATATAGGCAGATTGCAGAACGGCACGATATGATTCAACTACAGGACGATTTAAATAAAATTAATGACTGAGTAATAGCTAATAAAACTACTATTAATGGAAAGAAAAGTAAAGCGATCACATTTTGTAGGGCCAGAGCTATTCATACAATACCTTATCATCCAGATAATGACGTACTTCCGCGAGTCTCGAACTGTAAATACCTTGGCATCCTCCTGGATAGCAAATTGGGATGGGAGAAACAAATGAAGCACTTTGTGGGTAAAGCTTGGAGGTCTTTGCATTACGTCATGAGAAATCTTAAAAAGTGATATTTTAAATGTTTATTTGGTCAAAAAACAGTAAAAACTATATTTGATGTACGGGACGAAAATCAACTGCGCACGCTTTCTTGAGTTTTTAAATCCCTTCCCAACAAATTAACAATAGTTGAAACAAATAAAAAGTTAAAAAATCTGGCGCTTTTAAAAAAATATTATTAATAATATTTAAATATTTTTTAAATAATATAAGTAATAATAATAATTATTATTATTATTGAAAAAAGAACAAGACTAACATTTCAAAAATCATACTTTTCGTCTCTAAGTTATAGAAAACTTATTAGTAACGGTAAACGAACTGCAGATTTGACTTTTCTGCATTGCTAACAAAATAGTAACTCACCCTAAGCTCTACAAGCAAAGACAGAGCTCAACAAAACGTGCGCATAGTGAAGCTTCATTTACGTCCAGAAGCAAATCAAGGGGTCATCTCAGAATTTGCTCAATGAATCAGGGAAAATGGACAAAAACCCGATCGAGATGGGGGTCATTGACCCGGAAGCTGAAGAACATTACTTGTTACAGGTATATTGTCCTTCTTTAAATTATACAATAAAAATATAAACTAATAATTTAAACTATCATTGTTTTGTTAAAATAAGCATTATTTTTCTTTTTGATGATCAGTATAGACTTAATTGTATAGAGACAGTTATGCAGGAGAAAATATTTTACTTTTAACTTAAATCTGTGTACCGATTTTATTTGTTTAATGTCATCTGGCAATACGTTGTAAAGTAACGTACATGTATTGTATGTGGATTTCTTGCAGTGAGCTGTTGATACTGATACTTGATGAACATGATTTCTACGTCGAGTGTTGTAACAGTATTAGTATCAGTATTACATGAAAATATGTTCCCACCGTTAAGTAAGTCAGTTTTGACAAATATTAGAGCTTCGTAAATAAATAAGCAATGTGCAATACGAAAGTAAAAGAAATCACATATACATCGCTTGTTAGGCCTGTAATGGAATACGGAGCTAGTTGTTGGGATCCGTACAGAATAGGATTTAAAAAGAGCTTAGAGAGGATACAAGACAGAGCGGCAAAATACTCCTTTCGGAGGAACATACCTGAGCACTGGGAATCATTAAAACACCGGAGGAAAAGGGCACGACTTTGCGCACTGTATATCTTCTTACATTGTTTGCTCTACTTGGCAGGAAATTCGGGGAAGGTTAGATTAACCAGATTATTTAAATAGATTTGATGACAGAAATAAAATTAGAACAAGAATGCAAAGAATTGACGTAGGCAAATTCTCCTTTGTAAACACAACAATAATAGATTGGAACGATTTGCCTGCGGCAGTTTTTGAGCGCTTTCCTAGGTCAGCGCGTGGTTTTAGAAAAAAATATAGGAATTTAGTCAATAGGGTGAAAACGTGAAGTGAAATGAGGTGAAGCGAAACGAAAGATGCGATTATAGGTAGTCTATAGTTAAAAAGTATTGAACAGTTAATATTTTGGTAAAGTGATATGCAGTGAAGTGAAGTGATTTTTATTTATTTCTGTTTCGCTAGCCGAAAATTCTTTTTACAGGCTATTCTGATGTTGGTATTTATTTATGGTAAAGAGTGTTTTACGTGTTAGGAATAATTATTACAACTATTGTATATTATTGTACTGTGGTGTCAGGTTAATGCGGTGTTAAGTTTAATAATGTAGTAAGTTTATCAATGTTTGTCTGAATGTGAATGAATAGGTGCTGGCTGGTGTGTATGCGAGGGTTTCTTGGCCTGTGTATGTATGTATGTATGTATGTATGTATGCATGCAACTATATTTGTGTAATATGCAAGTTTATTTATCTTCAAGTTAGTATATATGTATTTTCATTTGTAGTATATAAAAGTAAATGCCATCTGAATGTCTAGGAAATGATAAAGATTTTTTTTGTATACCAGCATTATAAACGACCCTTTTCGATACCCCGAATCGTGCATAATCCAGTATATTATCGCACGTTACATGACGTCATCGCCATTATTAAACGCGACATGACGTCATCACACATTCAGCCAATAGTAGCGAGAGAATCGTGGGGAGGTAGAAGAAGACGGAACAGCCGACCACCGTTTTCACGCACGGATGTCAACAATCTTGAATTTGATCTCCAGAGGGCGTTGGATGTCAAGCACCCGAGACGTCAGAAGAAAGTTGTTTCGCAAAATTAAGGTTGATTCTCTTGTAAATTTATAATGCTGTTATACAAAAAAATAGCGTATGCAACACGTTTATAATGTTGCTTTATTGCATTCGTACAAATTTGAAAACTCGCTCCTAACGTCGCTCGTTTTCAAAACATGTACTCATGCAATAAAGCTTAACATTATAAACTAATTGCATAAACTACTATTATATTGATCTTTATATATTGTTTTTGTTTTTATTTGTAATTTTAATTGTACTTTCTTGTTTCTGCATTCTGCCACCGGGCAACATCTGCCCAATTGCATTAAGCTTCTATATTACCCTTTGGTGCATTGTCAGCGTCATGTTGCCTTCGCAGATACGATAGGACACATTTTGTCATATTGACGTGTAGCACGTTGACTACAAGAGCTGTGGGATAATTTGTAATAACAAGTGGTGATAATTATTCGGTTACGGACAATAACGACGGCGCGGCGTAAGTTTTACGGCCGCAGGATCGGCGACCCGCGGCTATTTCCGCACTTCGATAGACGGCAGGTCGCGAATGGTCCAAATACTTGTGGCAAAAACTACTAGCAATGCTTCATAGGACTTCAATATTTATATTTATGAGTTTTGAAAGATGTTGAATAAATTGATCCAATTTCATATTAATCCAAGTAACCAGCACGGCG
>BLKR01017090.1:0-15726 GCA_011170035.1 Teleogryllus occipitalis
GCGAATCAGCGGCTTTTATATTATTATTTCTGATATTGTTATTATTATCATTTTAGCATTCTTATTACCACCATTATTATATTATTTGCATGACATTTATTATCTTATTTATGTTATTATCTGCCACCGGGTTACACCCAATTGCAGTTTAAATAAATTTATCTTTTATCGTATCTGTATAACTTGATACTGCTTTCAATACGGAGCACGATATTCACTGCATAACTTCGCCGGATCGAGAGGGTCGTGGTTACAGGTGAAAATATGAAAACAGTTGAATGATGGTACATGTTCTGGTTTGGAAGGAATTATGAGAGAGAATTATTAAAGAGAATTATGGGAAGGAAATTTAAAAAGACAAACCGAGTCAAGTTAACATCTAGTTAATTAGTAAATAAGTAAATCTGAATTAATAAAATTAGGTAAAAACGAAAATTGTGTACGTACTACGGGCGTTAACTGGTTCTAATAAGCACTGGACAAAGGCCGTCGGACATTTTATCGCCGCTTGATCATTAGAATTCTTATAACGCCCTTGGTAAGTAAATAACTATGCTGTGATCACGGGGTAAAAGTTCTTAAGTCAAAATTTGGAGAAAAAAAGGTTAGATTATTGAATCGTAATCTGTATTAAGTCGATTAAGCTATATTTTGCAACTTTTTTGTCGTTAAGAAGGCAACATAAATTCTGTCGTTTTACTAAAATAAAATATGGATCCTTAACTTGTAATGTCATTACTTAACCCAATTTTTCCAAAACTTGACTTAAAAACTTTTACCCCGTGACCACAGTATTATTGATGGGCCGTGGTAACGAAAAATTTCATAAATCTTGTTCCTGTATGTGGTAAATTATTTTCTATAACACGTTGTGTGACCAGCATCCATGTTTTGTGGGTGCTTGATCCCGAAAAATCGATTGACGGCTAAAATCGTCTGTCTTTCTGTCAGTCCGCCTGTCTGTGTTCAACTCTAGCGCCTAAACCATTCAGATGATTTCTCCCGAAATTGATATTACTCGATCGATTTAAACGAGCTCAAAATCTTGTGAGTTTGAAGTGGATATTTTAATTTTTGGGGGTATTTCATATGCCACCTCAAAAGCATTTTCAAAATTTTTTCAAGATCTTGTGAGTTTGAAATGAATATTTTGGAGGTATTTTGCATGCCACCTCAAAAACATTGTCAAACTTTTCTCAAAAATGGCTTCAATTTTTTACATTAAACTTTGTCCTCAGGTGACGAAAATAGTTCGATTTGTTTGCCCAATTCGCTGCTCCCCCTCTCGGGGAACTTGTCATCGAGTCCCCGATATACGATGCGTTCGTCAAACCCTTCTGAAATGAAGAATAAAGCTAAATCAGACTAAATACCAAGCAAAGATATTCACATTATGACGACTAAAAAATCCCCCCGAACTTAACATCAAGGGAAATTTCATCCCGTAGACACCTTCACCGATGAAGTACGTAGGGGTATTATTTGACAAAAAACTAACGTAGAAACCCCACATCCACTGAACTGCTAGTAAAACTTTGGTCAAAACGTCAAAAATGTTTCTTTTAATTAACTCTCGATCTGCCACTAGTATCAAAAGCCGAATATTACAGTACAAATCAATTATTCAACCTACTCTAACCTATGCATGTCCAGTATGGGGTGGCGTAGCACCTAGTAACCTCCAAACGTTAGTTGTGTTCCAAACTAAGTTCCTAAGGAAGACCCTCAAGGCACCATGGTTTATTCCAAATTCCCAAGTTCATCGCGAGCTAAAACTATTGTCACTAGACGAACACATAAGTAAAATAGCAGACCATTTCTATCAAAATCTTTACTCTTCACCCTGTTCCACAATATTTAATCTGTACCGTAGTGCTTCATGGCCCCGTATTAAATAAAGGTTCCCTAAGGATATACTGAGACCACCGTAACTTATTTTTTACACCCTCCTTGGTGCTAACTGAACTTTCAACGTTACACCTCAAACCAAACCTTCAAGCCTGAAAAAACTTTCGAAACTTAGACCATGTCCACGGGTAGGAATGATTACTCCTTTGCTATGGATGGCCATATCCAAAACGTTATAATATAAAATGTACTATTTTCAAACTCCCCGAGAGGCAAAAATGTCGAACGACAAGAGATACAAAACGTGCTGCCTACCCAATATTCACTCTTCCCCTTCCATCTCCACCATCAGCGACCCTTCTCCACGATCACTCCCGTCTTAGTTGGGAGCTTCGCTCGGAGCCAGCACGAGCGCTCGTACTTGCTTGAAGCGAGCCAAATCCGACAGCCGAAGAGGATGAAATGAGACCCACTTCATTCTTTTAAGCGTCATTTATGAAATTCGAGAACAAATGTGAAATATCATGTAAAACATCCCCCAAAATCAAAATAATCGTTCCACAGGACCATGATTTTGTTTACATCAATGGGGGAACATCAATTTTGGAGAAAATCCTCTGAATGATTTAGGCTTTAGCGGTGACCACAGACAGACAGATACAGAGACGCATTTTGCCGTCAGTCGATTTTTCGGTATCAAGGACCCACAAAACATTGCTTCTGACTATACAACGTATTAGAAAAAGTAATTTACTACATATATGAACGAGATTTATTCACTTTTTCGTTACCAGAGTCCAGCAATAAGAGATTTTTTATCGAAAAATAGCCTGTTTCTGGCGCACGGTTACAATACTTTCTCTTCTTATGAAGAAATTCTATTAAAATTATATTGTGTTAATGGAATGGAATGAAAATGTACTTGCGTTTTTCTACGTAGTCTCCTCCGAGTTTTTTCTCAAGGTAAAACTTTGAGAAGAATACGGAGGCATCGTTTTCATGAATTTGTAAAACGAATAGGAAGGACAGTAGAAAGAATGAGTAATTAATTACTTGACTGAACATACTTAAAATCATGTTTCCAAATATTTTTATTCATAAAGATAAAGTAACATGTACTGTTTGTATACAGATGGTTACAATCTGAAAAATTATCAGATTTTACAACATTTTTTGTTTTAAAGAGACACATGCCAAGCGCGTTTTTTTAAAAAAAAAATCATATTCTATTACTACCGTATTCAAAGGTTTTGTCACCACTCCACAAATGCTTTGGAATTGTGGGAAATTTTTCCAATTAAATCGGATAGCGAATGATAAAATAACGAGCAATTACTCTGGAATCCAATTGAATGTTATTGATTTCACGGCAATTCATTTTCATTTAAAATATGAACCGCGATATACAAAATTTCGTAAATTACTTTGTTCAATACATGTCCTTTTTTATTATAAACCTCCTGGCAGCACATATTTGGTTCTTGGTAGTAAATATTGAAATTAATTAAAAATGATATATTCATATTCTATGACAAGTAAGAACTCTGTTTTCTTGTAATTCATAATTTAAACTTATAAATCACCGAAAAACCTTTGTGTACAGTTTCATACCGAGTACCATTTGGTGTTTGATAGTGTCGAAAGGTATTAAGCATTTTCATCAGATATTCCTCGAAAACTCACGGGTGCAAGTTTCCAGGCCAAGAAACTTTGGTTACCCATAACCCAGCTCCGATCGCTGGCCATCATCCAGAGCCTATGGAATTTTCGTTGGGACGCCAACTTGTTATATTTCTTTTACTCTTTAATAATGTGGCTTTCTGGGGAAAAGTTGAAGGAAGTCCAGAGCCTGTGGCGCCGGTAGCTCACATAAAAATTTAACTTGAGTGGTGCCGAGATCAACTTTCGCGAAGTAGTCTGCGCCGACCCGCTTCCCTCGTTTTGGCCACCCCCCCTCTCCCTTTTTCCACCCCCGCCCCAATCCTCCTCCGCCTTATTTCATTAAACACAATGGAATGACACTAGTACCTTTGTCGAGGATGATTTAGTTGGTTTCGTTTAGTGTTAAATTATTTTGACACTCATGATCTGGGGGTGTTGTTGCTAAGTAACTTAAATTCAGATGCCCCGAAGCTCCCATTGCAAAAGTAAATACCCAACATTCTGTGTAGAATTTTATGAAGTTTGTCAGGGACAGTGTTTTCGAAAAAAAAGTTTTTGATAAAATTGACACTTCCGGGCCCGAAACTTAATCCGACTGCCTCGCCGTACTGCAACTTTCCCTTTGGCGCTAGATGTTACCTGGTTTCTTCGTGATATCGGTAAAACTGTCATGTAATAATCACGTGTCATATACAAGAGTTTTTTAATAGTTTCAAGTGTTCTATTTAATCGATCTATCAAATTTACGTACTTAAAAAGCAGTTAAGTTCAAATTTATTACTATGATATACAGCGGTGTACAAATAAACGCTAAACACTGATTTATTAGAAAAATAAACACACATCCTGAAATGCTCGAGTTACACAGGCCAACAAAATAATGGTTTCAAAAAACATTTGTCTTGATAGCTAATTTTTATAGGATTTTGGGTGCTGTATCCGCATCTGAGTTCGCTTCCATCCCAAAATTTGATTCCCCAAATTTGATCTAGTAATATAGGGGAAAATATGCTAAGTTTTCAATGAAAATGAAAAGTAAACGACTTTTAAAATATCAACAGTACTTTATTTAAACGTAGAAGATTGCTTTATATTCTTAACATCATATTTTGCAAAGGCTATACGTGTCCATTGACGTATATTTTCTTTGACCCCTTGTTTTAAAGCTCATGATATAGCTTTTTCTCCTATACTCCTATATTGCCGAATCTCTCTGAGAAGTAACCAATAGAAATCTCCCATCATGTTGGTTTTCCAGCATCCTTGATAACGTTTTTCCATCACTTTTAAATCTGGATATAATTGTTCACCTTTTTCTTTACTTACATCACCAAAATTGTCCGGAAAGAATTGTAAATGACTGTTTAAAAAGTGAAGCTAGAGGTTCATTAAACATACCAATTTATTAGCAAGTATCCAGCATATTGATAACAACTACTTGATAGTCTGGGTCTTTTTTGTTGCCTAGGAACTTATTTACAATTGTTTGAATGCAACCCATGCTTCTTTTTCATTTACTGTTACATGTAGTTCAAATTGGGAATCAAAATCATTTTTCTAATATCAGACTCAACAAAGATAGATCTCTTAATTTTGCTTCAGACAATTGTGGAAACGTTTCCCAAAGGTATTGAGACACCGCCTATCTTCAGTTAAGACCTTCACAATTTTTTTCGTGATGTTTAATTTTATGTAGAATTTTGGAGGCAACAAGATATTGTGTTGATATACCATATGTTTCCATAGAATGTTTTTTTCTCCTGTCTTTAGAAATGTTCTTACAGGGCAATTATTTCTAGACTTATGCTGATCTCGTTCTCTACTACCCCATTCACACTGAAAAGCCAAGCAGTTCATCTTTCTCCTTTGTTAAGCCCAAATCTCTGACTAAATCATTTAGCTCAGTTTAAGTAAATAACTGACGTTCCATACTGTTCACGGGACACTAAAATTCATCGTCATTTGGTTTATCTTTATCACAGGTTAATCTGGATTATATGTCAAATTTATTATTTGACATATAAGCCAGATTAGCAGTTGCAATAACCACTAAAGGTTCAGGAACATGCAGATTGAGACTAGGGTATATTGACCGAATTACAGATGGAAATTTGGATACTGAATTCCGAAGTATGATAAATGCACATTTCTAGCAGTCTGTAACGTTCCGTTTGTGTTTTGAATAACAAATTTGCCACACGTATAACAAAAACTGTCAGGACTGTCCTTACAACCACGACTAGCCATGACTAAACACTAATTGCTAAACTAGTGTCTTAACTTGATAGCAACAATGCAAATACGTGCGCATCGAATATAACAAATGTGGTATTGCTTGTCACATGCATCTCTGACTTTGAAACCTCCACATTTATCGATGCGCGGTAGTGGAAGGGATCACAATGTAGAAATATTTTACCAAAACGTATACTACCCTGTTTGTCGTCCTAATACTTTCTCATTCTAACTTCCTGCATCTCATACGTTTATAAAGACTCAAAGCTGCATTTGCCTAGCTGTACAGAGAAAATGTTAAAATGGGAGCAAATGGTGAGTGATACGTCATTTTAAATGTTATTTTTGTAATCAGCATATTTAAAACAAGAATTACGTGAACACACACAAAAAGTTTTTTGGTCGTTGGCCTGTGTAATTTTTTCCATGTCTTCAGAATGATCTAGTCCATGTCTTCAGAATGATCCTTACTTCTGATTCAAATTATACATACTTTGTGAAAATGAACTTCAAAATACTTTGTAGACGCCAAAAAACATAGAAATTTAAAAAATAAGATAAGATATTAGAAAACGTAACTAATGTTGCTGCTACTTCATATTTATTCCCTATTAATTTACACTCTCTTATAGGTTAGTAATAAAAAATCGATTGTTCCTTTCACAAGCAGAAGATCAGAAAAGGCATCATTGTAACTTTTTTCATTTGGCGCTGTTTCTACGGTAAGATTGTTAATGTACACATCTGTTTCTAAATTAAATATATTAAATGTATTTAATGTGTTTACATGCCGGAAAATCCTTTTAAATAGGATTGTGCTTCTTTGAAACTTTATTAACTTTCAATTGCTACCGCTAGATCCATCTACTCTGGTAGCTGACATAAGCACTCCATTCGGCAAGAAATATATAGATAGATATATAGAAATATATTCAATTGAAAAACTGAGATTAAATTAGATGATTGTGACCAAAATAGAGAAATAGTTCTTGAACGAATATTAAACACTGGCTTTTACAGGTATGGATGGCATTATATTACAAAATTATATCAATTTATTCCAATGTATTGTGAGAAAACCTGAGGTTTTGCTTGTTATCTACTCATCCAAAAAATTAGGAAGAAATGTGGTGTAAGGATGTGCAAAGAGAATCGTGTTGAAGAGTTCGAAGATCTAACATTACATGAGAAAGTCCAATTCTCACAACATACGCAAAGAAAAATGTGGGTACAAAATCAGCCTTCTACTAATTTACGAGAAAAAAAATTGATGAAATTTTGAAGTGGGCCAACAAGGGACTTGTGTATGGTTAGTTGAAATGCTTTCTAGGTGTTTTGATTCTTGCTGGTACAAACAAATTCCACAATGAAGCAATGGCTAAAAATATTTTACATAAATTTCTAGATGATTTCGATTTGATATTGGAGAACATAGGTGTCGTAACCCAGCTCAGGTAAGTTGTCTCATATTATATATTTTTGAAATGTAGGAGAAAACATTTCAAGAAACATACATACTGCACAGGAACATCCCAGTTTATGAAAAACCTGTGAACTTTCGTAGTAAATGTCCTTTTCGGCAATATAATAAGTCTTCAAAACCATATAAATATGTCCTCAAATTAACCGTTGCATGTGACAGTACCACATGCCTTTTATGTTCAAGAAGAATACACAAGTCGTAAGGCAAATCGACCTAGTGAAATCAAGGAAAGAGGATTGTTTTAGATACGGTGAAATGTTTTGAAAAATGTGGAAGGAACATAACTGTCAACGTCTTTGATCGCTTAAGCCTAGCTTCAATAAATAGACACTACATCACTAGAAACTATAAGAAAACCAGTGTAAAATCTAGAGGTTTTCACTAATCCACAGGGCCGAAGAAAGTTTCAATTTTTTTTTAAAAGAATGAGTATAAGATGGCCAATGATTCTCTTCTATAATATTATTGACATTAATGCATTAAATGCGTTCATTATTTGATTGCATTTCGCTTCAAACTGGAGAGGAAAGATCTATTACTAGGGATGAGTATTCTCAGTCGAACTGATAAAACCTCTAATTCGTCCTGACTCTAAAAAAGTGTGCAAAGCAGGTGACTCAACAACAACAACAACAACAACAACAAAGAACAAAAAGCGTGATGGCTGCCCATTTTGTGAAAGATCCTTCGCAAGCATACAGACCAGAGTATTAGTTGTAGAGTATCAGTTTCAATCAATATTTTAAAAAAATGCAATAAAATATTAGCATGAATAGTATTGATTATTATTGAAAATTTTACATAATACTCTGCTTTTTCACTATATTTCCCAGTGTATTCATTTTTGTTAATTAATTCTTTGTCCAAAATTCACGTTGTAAATTTGTGAATTGAATAATTGTTTCAGAAATAGTCTAAAATGTAGAATAGTTTAAAAAGTGCAAAAATGTATAACCATTTTGTATTTCGTTACCGAAAAGAACTGAGGTCTCTAGTGACCGCAGTGGTACTCAGTGTAACAGAAATTCTGCAGTGTTAGAAGGGTTAACTCGGAAGGGGCGACGCCTCGCTAAAGAGATACCTTGAAAGGAAAACCTGTAAGCCAACATGAAGGAGACCGTCGGATCTCATGTTCCAGGGAAGAAAAACACCCCACCTCCCGGCCATAACATGCACTGCAACGAACCAAAGAAGTTAACGCCCCCAGAAACACAAACACTAGTTTTTTAGATAAAAATTTGAAAAAATGTTTCTCTCTATGCTTTTGCCCCGAAGTTGTTGAGTGTTGCTTATATCTTGATATGGGCGTACTATTTATTTACCACACTCCTATGCAACAGTAATGTATGCCCCTTTCATGGGGCTCAGAATCTGAGATTATGTACGAGATGTTTTCGCCTCAGTTTAACTGTCAACTTTTCGTCACTATCGCTCTTAAGCAATGCAGATTGCCCAAAAAAAGTATAACAGATTTCTGCAGTGTGTATTCCAACATTACACAAATATTTATAAAGAACTGGATGGTAGAGGCGGGTACAATGAAGCAATAGTATAAATATATACTATTGAATAATAATATTTCTCAAAATATAATTTTTCGCTGCTACCATGTCTTGTATTTTGAAAAGTAAGACAAGTAGACAAAACTGTTGTTATTATCTGTTGGAACTATTTTTATTCTATGCCATCTTTCCAAACGTAACATCCCTTTTTGAAAACCATCTGTGCTATTTCCATTGTGTCCTTCGTAAAAAATGAAAATGACTCTAAAAATCATTCGTCAATTGAGTAAACTCTACAAGAATTTCCATATTTTTAAAATTTGATAATAAACGATTCGTCACGGTTGCTCTTAATTGAGGATATTTAGTAAAATCGATTTGCTGTCGAAACTTTTAGTTTTCGATATTAGTTGACTTCTAGACGCGTAAATCAAACACTAATTATTATCAAACCAACCCTGAGGAAGACCACGTAAAGATGGTCGAAACGTAGGTATCACAGTCTTCCACACGGCGTCACCTAGACAGTAAAGAGCACTCGCAAAAATGAATCTTTATTTATCGAGGAACGTGGCTTCTACAATTTTGCCACTTAAACACATTACTTTACCATTAGTGGATACTCTTCAAATTACTGTCTTTCATTTAACAGAGTACTAAACTCAAAGTTTAGTGATTTCAATTGTAGGGCGTTTCCATTCAGTCCTGACCACTGACGGAGAATATTTCAAACTCCACCATTTCAGAATTTACACAGCACTATGACAACAAATCGTGGAGTACCCGAAGGCCAAAAGTTATCGGAACTAAAAGATATCGGCGACAGTTTGATTGGTTGATTTGATTGATTAATTAATTACTAATTCCGGGCGCGTCAACTGCTAGCACATTTGTCTCGTAAGTGTGGTGTATGTGTTTTTTCGATGAGTTGCGGTGTTGTTCCCTCGCTCGACGGCGAGACCTGGCACCATCCCAGAGGTCGGCTAGTGGGGTTTCAACACCCAACTATTTGCTAAAATTCTCCTCCAGACAGTGACTGTATTCGACCTAGCTCTCTAGCTAGAAATCCTGCCACCGTTGGAACTCGAATCTAGAACCTCCCGGTCAGAGGCACTGCAGCGACATCAGTTGATGCCCTGAGCCACCTAATTCGATACGAAATTTTCATTTCTGCGTAAATTAAACAGCTGCAGCACTGTAGCACATTAAAGACGAGCCGTCTCTGTGGGAAACACTGATCAAAAGACTTCGGTGGCGGAATGGCACCGCCTCCTCTGGCGGAGGTTGCCCCGAAGCGGGCGACCGTGCCAGCGCCCGGAGGCCGTGTGCTTCTGCGGTCGGCGGCCGCGGGCAGTGGGAGCGGCGGGGGCGGCGCCGGGGGCGCGGCCGGCCTGGAATTGTCATGCAATTTCCGGACGTCGCCAGTGAAGCTGCGCCGGACGGAGAGGCGGCGGCGGCAGTGGCAGCGGCCAGGGCGGAGACGGAAGCGGAGGTGGAGGTGGCAGTGTGAGCGGAGGTGGGGGTAGGGGCAGAGATGAAAGGAGGGGGAGGCGAAAGCAAAGGCGAAGGCAGAGACGCGGGTGGGGGCGGAGGAGAAGGCGGAGGCGGAAGTGAATGTGGAGATGATTTGTTGGTCAAAGCCTACTTATAACACCCTAAAGAAAAGATATAAATAATTTCAAATAACTTATTATTCCAGGACGAACTCTTCAGTCCTTATTCTTGTAAGACTAAACGCATGAAGGGTTGTATAAAATTAATGATATTCTTGTTTACGTGAAATCTTATCGAATTTTTTCATGATATTAAATTTGGTTTTACCTCCGGGAAACTGGAAATGAATATTTCGTAAAACTTATAAAATTTAAGAAAAGTGGGAGAATGTGGATTGTTTTTTAAATAAAATACTTATTAATATCAATTATAAAACAATACGTTAATATTAGCTTAATTTATATTATGTTATTAAATATTTTAATAAATGAGGGTATTACGTGAATTCAAATTTATATATAACCCTTGAAAACTTCATCCATTTCCATTAATTTCTAATGAAATTCTTTGTACAATATGGACTGAAAAGTGAGTGCTTCGTTTACAGAAGAAAGCAAAAAGGCATATGATAAAAAATAACTTTCTAAAATAATAATTTAAATTCAATATCAACATAAATCGAAGAAAATCAACATCAGTGTTTCAGGAGGGTTCTATTCTATTGGAAAGAAACTCGGAGAGATGAAAACAAAGAATCTAAAAAGAAAGAATCATGCCACGCTAAAGATATTGCTTAACTGGCACCGATTCACACAGGAGTGATCACGGGTGGAAGACGGAGGCCACCGTTCTTGGAGTGCTCGGAGGGGAAATAAAAGGGGATTTCAAGACATTGTGGAAATTTTAACTTCCTACATTATCGCCATATCTGACATTACTTGAGGAAAACGGGATAGCTCCGAGGCGGGACGGAGTAAAAGCAATAACTTTCTGCCTTGGAAGACTTTAATGTTATAGATTAGTATGTTACACTAAAATATTTAATTTTTATTTCATATTCAACAATAAATAATATCTTTCCGTAATTGAATCGCTGATTGAAAAAAACACGAAAGTCCAATTTTATCAAAAATAAGTTGAAATATACATTTTCATCTTAGACCGTCACTGATTAGCGAAAAATAGAAAAAAGTCCAAACACAAACAAAAATATTACAGGATATTAAAAAAATTAACTTACTCAATTCCGGCAATTGTCTTGGTTTTCCAGAAACATAGGTGCATAGACTTCCATTCTTTTCTCAGTCAGTAATTCAGTTAAGGTATTGAATTACCTTGGACTGTTTGTGTTTTTGTTTCTTTAAAATGCAAGTTTTCCTGTGTAAAGATAAGGTGTCAGAAGGTGTGATTTTCTCCCATTGTATAATTCTGCCATTTGATTGCTACAAGCCGTTGCATAATGATACTCATTACGATACAGGTTCTGGGTCAATCACAGAGAAGCTTACAAACCAAAAATTGTCTATTAATTATTGAGAATCGTTCTAGTAAATGTTCCATTGGATTGTGTTCATTAAAATTGCCTTTATTTTTATATTTTGCGTGTCAGTTTTAATTTCTTTTATCATTAATACTTTTTTACGTGGAATATTATTTAAAATAAATTGGATCGTAATTTCACTTTGTTCTTATTTGACTAACGCAGTAAACCAAAGCCACCTGCGGGGTAAGGAGCTGTTTGTTAAGTGGCCTTGGCTAAATCCTGCATGTTAACTGCCACGAAATGATGCAATGTAAAAGTTTAACTTATAAAAGTTAGTATAAATCGTAGAAAAAGCACCGTATGAAACTCGATGAAAGTATTAATTCACTCGTGTGAAATTTACGAAACTCGCTCGTTCCTCACTCGTATAGTGATATCACACTTGCGTATTAATACCCATTATTACACCATCGCTTCATAATGTATTATTTATTCATATTTGTACGTGTATGTGCTTAATTCGTTTATTGTGATTATAATCAAATTTCTGGGAGTGTGGGCAGGTCTGCGTGTACAAATACACCCCGCATATTTGATTTTTCTCACCCGCTAACCCCAGGCTCGTCCTTAGACCGTTGCCGTCTCGGAGGCCAGGAACCCTACGCGCGATTTTTTTTTTATTATTTATTGATTTTGATGGATGTACATAGGTCAGTTGTAGTATAAACTTTACATATGTTTGGTAGACTTACTTACTAACTTATATTTAAAACTTATTTCTAAGACTTAAATCTAACATAAGGTTGAGGATGCCCTATTGGGTCCTCTATTCTGGTTCAAATTCGGAGAAGGTTGAAAGGAATATATTGTAGGGGTATCTGTTTTTTATTCTAATATGGTTTGGGTTTTTAGCGAGTCTAAAGGTTTCAAGGGAAGAGATTTGAGGTAAATAATAATAAAAGTTGGTGGCTAAGTATGTGATGTGATGTTCAATAAGTTCTAAGTTGAGTTCTTTGTGAAGCTGATGATTCGTGACAAACCACGGCCTACGCGCGATATACAGCGTTGTAGCTATCAGCGCAACCGTTGTGTGCCCCGCATATATCGCTCAGGGCTCGCGGACGGAATAAAAGGGCGTATGCACGCCCTCGACGCCCTTTGCCCTTCGCCCTTCGCCTCTCGCCCATGTCCACTGCGCTCATGGAAAGCGGAGATCGAAAATGATAATCGGGATCCTTGAAGGCATCTGTTGAGACGCAATGCGCTGCAGGATCTTTTTCACACGTCTATAGGCGTCTGGGGATTACTGTTTCGAAGACCGTTCTTGAGAAAAATATGCGGGTTGGAAGGGACCCTCTTTTTTGTTGGCGGTTTGTGACACATTTCACAAATATTGAATGATATGTATAATACTGTAAAAATCATGAAATATATTCAACAGTATTCGAAACTGTGTACATTCAAAAATACTTCCAGTTTCTTCACCCTTCACGCACGGTGGGCACATTCGCGTGCATTAAGTGGTACTTTACTCCAAGTTCTTTTAACAAAAATCGTAGAGAAATGGTTTATGTTTGTTTTTTTTGGTTAGGTACTTAATATTATTAAGAAATATTTCGGTTCTTTTGACTACCCATCCATTCCGACTTTCATATTCCTCCTGATATCCGCGTTATCTCGATAAATCAAGAATATATTTTCAGGAACAATATCACATATTCAAATTTCACAAAAGTTTGGTTTTCTTTCATTGAAACAATGAGAAATTATAGAGAAGGAGTGAATTTGAAATTTATTATTAGATATTTTGAAGATTTTTCGAAATAAAAATCAATTACTATCACATTCATTAATATTTTTGTAATTAATGGAATCCTGTTTACGCCGATCGCCGCAGTAGATTCGTCTTTTGACCTCAATAGACTTCTTCATCATCATTGATTCCTTTTAAGCACTAACATTAATCTTTGTGGCATTCATATCATTCGTGGATATTCTATTCATTTTATAACATTTTCATTTTTAATTACATACCGTATCTCCTCAGTCTTTACTCTGAATTACAATGTCCTAATTTACAATCATTTGAAAGTGCGCCAAAAATTTCAGTTCTTGTCACTTGCAAGTGTTTTGCTGTTGAATCTCTTTGGCGTGATTGTTCATGCTAGAGTGTCTGTTTTTCAGTGCTGGGGTGATTAGCAGTCGTACTGGTCATGAATTTCGGTTGATGTGCGACGTTAATCAACCAGCTACACAGGGGTGAATTGTGATTTTCAGATAGATGTGTTGAATAGCGTACGTTTTTTTTCAAGCAACACAGCCGTATTCGGTGTAGGTGTTTCAGCAGCGAACGTTTCTGGAGAAGTAACTTCTCTTTATGACTACCGTGCTCGTAAATATATGAGACGTGGGAAGCTACATTTGGTGCAAGCCGCGCAACAAGACTTATTTCCATTCAAAAGTAAGTTTTATTTAACCTTTATTTCTTATATTTTGACTGTTAGAGAATATATTTCTTTTATTAAACCTATTTGGTTATTATATAACCTAATAAGATTGTGTGATAATAAATCTTTACTTAGGAGCTGTACGCTTCAAGTTTAAACAACCCAACCACAGTTTATCAGAAATGTTTATTCACATAATAATTGACAGATACGATTGGCATGTTCCGATAAATGCCTTGTGAGGTGTTCTGTAAAAAATGAAAGTAATGAAATTCCCTCTTCCTGATCTTTAAAATTTATTTATCAAGAAGTCAATGTGTAATTCCAATATAATATTCCGTTACTTTCACATTCGTTGCAATGTAAAATGATTGTGGCCTGTCTGGTTATATACGCAGTTTATTACTCAGATATTGTGGAAGCATTATTTGTAATGATAAGATACTTTTCTATTTAACTATTAAATTTGTCTAGTATTCCTAATCGTAACCTCTGCGATTGAATTGACTACTGTCCCCGCGAACATGCTGAATGAACTTGCGAGCGGATTGGCATGGTACAAGTAATTATAACCTCAAACTTTTAAAGTGTTTGACGCTTTTATACGTATCTCCAAATTCATTAGGAGACTCTGATCTTCCGTATACTAGATTAACATAATATATCCTTGATTCTGAACAAATCATTTTATGTAAAAAAAAAAACACTTATTTTATTAAAAGGCATCGTTCTAATTTGAACCACAAGGCAGACCCCCCCGTCATTTCCGCCTCGTTCTTTGCTTTTGATTCCCAATCTCATGACGTCAGGAATTAAATCGTGAATTATTGATAAAGGATAAGACCACTATATTTGTGCAGTTCAGTATTTATTTCTGTTGATTCAATGAATTGCAATTATAGTTATGATATTTTAGAAACACTTCAAATTGCCAAATGTTGTAAATAGCATTTAAACAATTATATAAAAACAATCGGTTAAAGTAGAGAACGCGGTACGCCCTTAGAGAAGCTAGATGGCGGGGGAGGGGTGCTTTGGGACCGGGGAGATGGAAGGGTGTTCCCTTAAGCTCCTCCCTCAAATTACGCTAAGCGCTCTGAAAGAGATGAATAAAGCTTACCGATATGCCACTTTCACGTGTCGTAAAGTTTGGAGACGCCTTTAAGCGACAACAACCTCCCAGGTTGTTTTTTTTAACCCCCTCCTCGCGATCCATTAACCCTTCAAAACAGACCACTTACACGTATGAAGAGCGGCCCCTTTCTTTCTGCATTTCCACTTGAAATTATCACAGAATCTCTTTCGCTTGGCCAACCTCATCGGACACTTATTCACAGGATATGTAAATCCTGCAGCAATCAGATTACGTTCTCGCGCCCACCCAGTCACAGTCACTTCTTTATTCATTCACTCACATCTTCTCCGATGAAGAACAGAACCTGGACTCCTCTGCATCACAATTTATTCAGAAATATGAATAAAATCACAAACATGACATCATTTTTAGGATCAATTATTACTGTTAATTACTACACTTTTTTGTCTTAATCATGATCCTACTGGATATATATA
>BLKR01017091.1:0-15714 GCA_011170035.1 Teleogryllus occipitalis
GTGTGTGTGTCAAGGACGCGGCCTTCCAGCGGTCGCCCAGTCTTTTTTTTTTCAGGGGTTGGTAGACAGGCAGGGCATGGTCCGGCTGTGTGTGTGACGACACAAGGACGCGGCCTTCCGGCGACCTTGCGCTGTGACGACACAAGGACGCGGCCTTCCGGCGACCTTGCGCTGTGACGTCACAAGGACGCGACCTTTTGACGTCACACCCGCGGGGCCCGACACCGGATGTTAACATCCGCTGTCAACAAACCACAACGTCCTGTTTACACCGGATGTTGTGCTTTAGAACCGGCAATTCTGCTCTACTCATCATCTCACGGAAAAAATGCTTGTGATGAATTAGGCGGGACTCTTTAAAAGACTTGCTACTCATGCAAGCCTGAAGAGGCCCAGTACAAATCAGATCACTACTGCCAGAGAACTATTTTCTTGGGCAAAAGAAAACTTGAAAAATGTAAATGTTGCTTACACAACTGAAGAACAGTATGAACAAGAAGCTAGGGATTTGGAAGATTTTCAAGAGCGCTGTCCATATTATGCACACGTAAATTTCATTGTTTTCTCCCTCTGGAAAAAGGCGCCGTGCTCGCAAAGAGATTCTCAAATAGTGATGACTCATCACAGCACCACACCTTGAGATCTTCGGAAATAGATGTTTTAACAGTAAGTACCAATTTTTTAATTAAATTTCCTTTCCGAAAATGCTTGCTATTATTATTATTATTATTATTATTATTATTATTATTATTATTATTATTATTATTATTATTATTATTATGGTTTCTTAGACAACTTCTCTTAAATTTGTCTTTTGAGTAAAAAATAGTTTGTTATACCTTATATTATGTATGTTGGAGGACAGTTCAGTCACATTCATATGATTACAACGTACATTAGACTTTGATCATTGGAAGTAGCAGCGAGCAGGGATTCAAGATTTCCATTAGATTCATGAGACGCATGACGTATTCCAATAATTTGTAACTCCTGATCCCATTCTCATCTCAAAACTAAACTATTTATACAGTTTTTATATAACTAAAACTACAAAATATATTTTTTTGTTAATTTTAAAAATATGCATTTTCTTTAAATAAATTTTAAAATATGTATTCGTTAATTTTGAAACTTTTTAAAATATATTTTTGCATCTTTGAAATGTCTCGAAAAACCTCATTCATAAGCTTTAAAATGATATATGAACAAATGTTTTAGCTTTGAAATTGACTGCGATAATAGAGTTTTTGTTCAGTAATTCGCGCAGCTATTTCGCGATTCTTCCGAACTTCAAATCATTATAAAAGTGAAATTATATTTGCTACGGCCTTCATTAGCTGACATTTTATATATTTTAAGAGGTACTTCAGGAACCCCAAGTTTGAAAAAAAAATCGGAAACTGTCGGGGTTGGGACCCTTGTTGATTTGATGTGGAATGACCCTTACAATGATATTTGCTTTCTTTCGGTGTATTTAGGTTTTGGCAGCAAATTTTGCCGAAAAAAATCGGATTTAAAAAAGCAATATTTTATCAACACACATCAAGATCCTACCTTTTGTTTTTGAAAACGGCTTGATATTATCATGGCCATAGCGATAAGGCGCTGCTTTATAATAAAATGAAATGTATGAAACATTTGGTTCCGCGTGCCTTTTCATTAGTTATGAAAAGTACCAACGAATTTCGAGCCCCTGTGCTATTCGGGTAAAAGTGACTCCTTCCGTATATTTTTATAAACTGTCGGTTTTTAAAATATCTAAGAAAATTGTATTAATTATTTATCATTGAGAGAAATATTATGTACATTAAACTTTAATAATCGCTCGGAAAAAATCCAGAAAGTTCATAAATACTCCTCAAAATGTTCCTAATTTTTCACGGAGTGACAGAACTTTCAACACTAAGTTAATCAGAATTTAATATAATATGATGCTATAAGTTTACATTTCTGATTTTTGAGAACAGTAGGGCATCTAAAAAAGCTTACTCTATCTCTCCTGGCTCCCTTTGCCCCAGTCCACTATCGGACAGAACTTGGTTATCGTTAAAATACAACTTTATTTTAAAGAAAAAAGAACATCTCACTGCGAGAAAGTGTACCTAAATAAAAACAAAAAACATTTTAAAACCATTATAAGCAGAGGAAAACCTTTAACGAAGAATGATCACGTTTTAAAAGAAAATCGACACTTATGTCGTGTTTTATCTCAAGCTCATGGCTTGAAGTACCCTGCCGCTTGCCACCCAGAGGCGACGGTACATCCCTCCGAACTACTAAAAGTCACGTGTTCTCGACATCTCTATTGCTGTTGCACACTGAGATCTTTGCATGATGAACATCGCATGCGAGAATCGCATCGACTATCGAGTGAGACACTCGCGGTACATCGTGTATAAACTATACAAATGTCAAGAGACTGTCAGCTGATTGTGATACGAACGGTGAAGAATGAGAGGTTAGGAAAGTTTTTGCCCAGAAAAATTAAAATATATCAATGCTGATAAAACACACATGCATTTTAATAATTAAATTTTCTATTTTGCTAATCAAATTATAAATGTGTCGTCGATATCTGATTTATTAGAAGATTGTTGGAAATGTCAAAGTTTGCTGTGACATTTACTAGTTCTTGTACCGAATTGGGTTTGTGGTATCTTGTGGAAAGTTGTAAATCTTTCAAAGATAAATTAGTAGGATGGGAGCCAGATTTTACTGTCTTCGGAAGTCGTTTGTGGAGGTAAGATATTGGATGTTCTCTCAACAATGCTTCCCTATAAAATTTCCTAAGGTTTATATACAGGTGTATATAATAAGGTTTGCTCTTGAAATGTAAATGTACGATCGGTCCTTTTCTTTTTTATATAAAAATATTAATTCGTTTTTTAGGAGCTCTCCAATTGTCAAATATCAATGGCAAGAATTATGGTTGGAAATGACAACTGTTGCCCATGTATATCGCATTTTGAAAACAAAGCCAGAGAAAATAGCAGATATGAATACTCAGAAGCAAGTTGCAGAATTCCAGTGGCTTCTTCAGTTTATTTCAAAGAGACATCCAGATTTAGCAGAGGTGAGTGATGTGCATTGCTGACTTAAGTGGTGCTGGATTTGATGCACAATAGTGAAGATTTAAAAGATTCACATTTCAGGAATTATGGCAACTCTTTGTTTGGAGAGTTTGTGCTGGGCAGCAGACAATCTGCCTTTTGACTGAAAAGTTATTGGAAATTCTTTCTGATTTTTTGTATCATGATGCAGTATGTGCACATTCTTTAATTTCGTTTATTATTCCTAAATCATCTCAGCCAAATGCAACCAATGATCAGTTATTGGATTTGTACATTGGAGTTCTGAAAAAATGCAGCTGTTCGACTGCAATATTTCACAATAAATCGACAGAAATAGGTAAGAGAAATTTTTCGTAATTTGACATGAAATTTACCACTGTTGTGAAAATGATCAGGTTTGGCTAAATTTTCCTGATTCCAAACAAATCCACCTGATTTTTAGCCTTCTTAAAATAACTTAACAAATCATTTAAATGTTTTAATGATTTTCAAAATGGTTTCAAATAAAATCATACAAATTTTTATTTTGTGTCAAATATTTATTGAAAATTCCTATTTAATCACAATAACTTAAATTGAATATTATGAATATTATGAATATTTGTTCTCTTGACTAGGGCCCTACCAAGGCATCACCACGTAATAATTTCAGGAGACCTGTGGTAAGCAGGTCACAACCCCTTATGTCATCTGTTTGTCATTCACTACATGCGAGAAGCTTTCATCAGGTCAAAGTACTGTATGGACTGGGACATGATAGTGAAATATGACAATTTAATTTTTGCCCCCTCTAGGATTTGAACCCAGGTCATGGCATGGAACGCTAACTTGCTAGTCACAAGCCACCAGGGTCCTTTATTTATATACTTTCATTCATACTCATGCATGTATGCATACACGTATACACACACACATACACATATACACACATACATATATTCTGCATTATATATGGTCATAGGTTGCACAGTATAAAACAAGAGGGGGAGGGGCTCAACTATGTTTTTGGTCCTCCCCTTTTCCATGAAACTTATTGCTTATGACATATTTTACTGGTAAATAAATTAAGCATACTGCAAGGAGAATGAAATTATAACTTAAATGATAGTGCAGTTAAAAATATATTCCTGTTGATCCGTGCTTGGAGATCCTTTTCAAATAACAATTTTCTGAATTGTCAGGTTAAAAAAGAAGGAAAATCAGAGATTCATTATATATGCAGGAATGATATGTTTTATAAAGCAAGGCCACAGGACCCCTTTCAAAATTTTCAGAAGGGATGCAATCTTCCTATCCCTTTGCCCCCCCCCCCCCCCCAATCTTCCTTGCACATGCCTATAGTATGCATAGATAGTTATGTGTGTATATGTAAGGCGTGTGTGTGTCTATATATATATATTTATTTATTTGTTTAATTGCTCTGTCCATTTTTTTCCATATTTCACTCCTTGAATTTCTTTCCCATCTTGCTGCTTTACATTCTTGGATGCAATATTCTTTTCATATAATATTAACTATTATTTGAAGGACTTTGGAGGGTCAAGGAGACGTATTCAAAGTGGCAGGATGTTGAAAGTGTGATTTATTTTTATTAAATATTGTGCCTGTTAATTATTGTATTATTGTGTTTCATTTTTTAGGTTCAAGATACCATCGTATGGAATTAACACATTCAAAGGATAAATTTTTGAGTATTTTGTCACTGATGTGTTTAGAAAACAATGAAGAGAAGCTTGGAAATTGGCTTTATGAATATTTGAAATCAGTAGATAATCTTGTTGTCTCGCAGAAGTTGATGTATTTTGGTTTGATATCACAAAGACATTTGGGACTGTTACAGTATATCTTCAAATTAAAAGAAAGAAATCAGTTCATAGAATGGGGGAGTCAGTGTCTTGTTATTCCTAAAGATTGGCTATCTGGAAATATTAAAGAAAACAGTTTATTTCATTCAACTGTAAAGAATCGGGTCCACTGTGCTGAAAGTATTTTGGTAAGCTCCTTATTCTTTTTACAAAAATTTGCTGTACGTGGCATTTTTATTTTTTTATTTTTCATCTTTGAGACAATTACATGCTAGAAAGAACATGAAGGTCTGATTGTTTTGTGAGGTTGGAAAGGCATGATTGATTTTAATAGGGTTTTGGGATGGAGTATAGGAGGAAAAATGCAGTCTAGAGGTGTATGAAATTATCGCAAAATTGATAGACACAGACTGAAGGTGTAGATTTCTGTTTCACTAAAAATCACACAAGTTTGTCTTCATTAAATTTGTGGGGCAATTGATTCTTGGATTTGACTGAAGAAGATATTTTATAGGGTAAAATATCAAGATGCTCATCTGTGTTGCGATTAGTAAAATAATTCTGAAGATGTTTCAAACTGTAAGCTCAAAAATCATCTGTTTGATTAATATCGATTTTTCTGTCATTTTTTTGTGTAATGATCATAAATTAATGAAGGATGAATATTAACAATGATAAAATAAGTGATTACAATTTCTATCAACAAAAATTTCCTGTATTAAATGTTTTAGAATTCATAGTTAGAATTCAAAAAAATATGAAAAAATTTCTTTGAAAAGTAAAAAAGTTAATTTTAATTATGTGATGCTTTAGAGTAGAGTTGGGAATCTTCAAAATTCTTTATTTTTTGTTTTAAAGCTAGTAAATTACTTTTTGAACCCTGTGTACATGCTGTTAACACCAATCCTGAGAAAGTGAATTGTACGGGCCTTGGAGCAAAGTTGTATCCTTATCACTTCGGTATGAATTATAACTGAGAGATGTAGTTAATAGCACTAATGTTCAATGTACATTTAATTTCAAGTAGGTAAATGTTTTAGCTACAAATTAGTATTGGTGCTATCCTGTAGTAGACAATAGGATTAGGACTGATGTTATTGTTGTTGTTGTTGTTGTTGTTGTTGTTGTTGTAGGTAGATGTTCAAATTGGAGGTGGTGTGAAGTAGGTAAATAATTGAAACTATTTCAGGAATTATATTGTTGATATCTGAATTCAGCAAAATTGTAGAAAATAAAAATATTGAAATTTAAAACAAAAAACTTGATGTTGTTTAAATTCTAAATATATTTACTAATAAATTACTTTAAACAGTTCGAAAATTGTTATTTGTGTTTAAGTTACTGTGTTGATGATGATGATGATGATGATGGTGATGGTGGTGGTGGTGGTGGTGGTGGTGGTGATGAATTGTTGTGGATCATCATCTTCATCTTCGTCATTATCATTATTATTATTAATATTGTTATTTTGCACTTCTTGCTTTGCCATACTCATGAATTGTTGTGCTTTGGTGCAGGAAGTGGCACTCTGTCTACTAGCTCAAGAAGAAGATCAGGAGATTCAGGTGTTAAGTGGGTGGCCTCATGCCCTGAAATTGCTATTGCCCTTGCTATTGCCTCAACTGTGGACACGGGCCAGTGCAGGTGTTCAATTGACACGTTGGCTACAGCTGCTTGGATGTATTTGTAAGGTATGTTACTGTAAGGCACACCTATATTATCATACAACACATTGTTCTGTTGATAGAAAAGTGACACATCCGAGAAAAGGACCAAACTGTTGTTTCCCATCAAGTGATCTCAGTAAATAGTAAATCAGCACATATGCTTTCAAGTGATAAAACTTAAAGTATTGTCATTTTTGACTTGTGACTTTTCTGTCAATGGAGCGGCATGTTTGCATAACATGCTTGTACTCATGCTTATGCTCAACCTGTTCAGTTGCATCGTCAGTAAAGTTTTCAGTGATTATATGTTAATGATTTAGATTCTTCTGGGTAATGTGTGAAAGTCATAATAATTAGGTATAATAAACCTGACATCTATTATTTTCTTACGTTAAGTCACATTTGAGAATATTTATTGCAATAATTAATTTTTTAACATAGTGCGGACTTTTGTATTGACATCCTTGAAATGAATGAAACCCAGTTCTGAGAGTGAATCTCATGATAGCCACTTTCATCTGGGATATCATCTGAATTCTGCTAGGTTGTGGATGTTTTGCAGTTTCTTTGAGACTTATTAGTTACAATTTTTATAATTTAAATTTTACCATGAAATCTGTCCAAATGTATCTATGAAAATTAGTTCTTCTCGTGGATTTTTGGATAGATATATGGATATTTAAGCTGCGTGTAACATTACTCACAAATATTTGTATTGTTTGTTGCCATATTATGTGAACCTTGCAGAAAATATGGTACTTAAAGGAGAAAAAAATTCATACATTTCACAGCTCTTGAGTCTTATTCAGATTGCAATTCTGCTGAGCAAATAGAATATAGAATAGAATTTCAGCGAGTTTTATCTTCCTTTTTTTTAAAATTTGGTACTTGGTTAATTCTATTGAACAATAAACATTGCGAGATCATTGCATCCATAATAAATTGTATAAAATGTTAATTTAATAACAAAATATCAATAGTTAATTTAACAGATATTAATGACATTGCTTATGTTGTAATAATAATAATAATAATAATAATAATAATAATAATAATAATAATAATAATAATAACAACAATAACAATGATAATTAGCAATTAATTAATAATACAGGCACACTGTGCGTGTCAATGCACTGAATCCAAAACCAGAATTGCCACCCTTCAGTGTTTTTTTTATTGTGAAAAACATGATTTTGGTGTCTTTTAGCATTATACTCTACAGAAACCAAAACTTGTCAAACCCAAGACTTGACACATGTTTCTCTATGTATGTCCGTGTGCTGAATCAAAAGCTATATTTGCGCCTCTTCCTTTCAGTTTTTTTTAAATTGCGAAAAACTGGAGGGTGGTGGTGCAATTCTGGCTTCGTATTCAGATTCAACAGATTGATGTGCATAGAGAAACATGTTTCAAGTCTTTGGGTCTGACAACAACCAACAAAAAACAAAAATACAATTTCACAGAGGTTTTTCGCAGAAAGGGAGAGAGAGGAAAAAACAAAAAACTCAAAGATGGTGGAGCAATTCTGGCTTCAGATTCAAATTTAGATCGAGTGCGTCAACATACATAGAGAAACATGTGTCAAGTCTTTTGGTCTATCAACTACCCCAAACACAAAAAAATACAAAGTTACAGTGGTTTTTCATGATTAAAAACAACAACTGGAGGGTGATGATGCAATTCAGGCTTCAGATTCGGATTTTGCACGTTGACATACATAGAGAAACATGTGTCAAGTCTTTGGGTCTGACATCTTTTTTCATTTTGTGTGCCTGTGTAATGAAAATAAGTGGTTGAAACAAAGATTAAAGTAGAGATTGATATGCACATTTTTAATTAACTTCAAATGAAAATTAGAATTGCTAATGTAAATTTTGGTGGATCTACACATTTTCTTTTAATTTTATTCAAGATATTACTATAAAAATATTGTCTTATTATTCTGTTTCAATGTTTTTGTTGCAGTGTCAGAACTTAACAATTCTAATACTCAAAAGAATTTTTATGTCATATAAGAACAGGGATTGGTAATAATTGAAGAAATTTGTTTTTTGTTAATAATTTGCTGAGTTTGGAGTCATTGTAGTATTGGGTGAACATTAGTAACTTGAAATAAGTCATATCAGGATGTTGCTGCAAGAAGTGGAAATTTGTTAGGTATACAATTAAATTTTGAAATATCTATATGAATCATGAATCCTGTACTTTTATGAAAATGGAACATAAGTGCTACCAGTATTAACCCTCCAATTGTACACCAGGATCACTGTGACCCTGCACTATAAAATATCATCCTGTGCATATGCAATTGGCAAATAGAGAGCATTGTTTTCTATATGTAATATCAGTTTACTATCTGATATGTTAACAGACTCATTAGCATATAGCTTGAAACAGATCAACTGTGGTTCATTGAACATTCTCTTGCCTATCAGAATTTGGCTCTGGAAAATACAATTATGTTGGAAATTCAGCCATAGTATATTCAACAATATTGTCGATGATTCTGTTATTTTCAATTGTTGTAGTTAGTTTCAATTGTATTTTTCAATTGTATGTTTTATTTAATGCAAATTAATAAATCTCTTTCAAAGATATGTCGACATTGTTGCCATACATTCATAATAAAAAAATTAGACAATAATAACTGCCTCTCTGACCTTGGTATGCAAACCAAGTAATAAAAATTTACGTGTACTTACCTAACTGAGGGTTACAAATAAGAATAATAATATCAATACTACAACTTTAATTGCTCCCATTAAATCCATACAGGGATGATGTCAAAGAGACTACTTGGGATAGCCTGAAATGATTCCATAATTTTCATGTGTTGTTTTCTTGATATCAGGAACTATACGGGACTCCCTCATGGACTAGAAATATTCAATCACTGAAAAATTATTATTGCTTCTCGTTTTTACAATGGCAATCAAATTAGTTTTTGTGAACACTGGTAAAATTGACCTCTAAAAGTTCGACAGTCACCCGTAAGATTTTTTTTATACTAACATTACTTGTATTATATATTAATATAAGCTATCCTCCCATTAAGATTTATGTAAGAGGCCTTTCTCAATTGACATGTTCATATCAACTTTTTTTAAATATTTGAGGATTTTGCAACTTACTTGATTTCAGTGAAAAATGTTTCAAGTTAAAGATGTTATAAATCTTTTTGGGGGTTAAGAATTAATCCCTTTCAAAATCGCCAGTGTGTCTGCTTTCAAAGAATATTGGTCTCTTAAAAAGAAATGTCACTGAATTTTTGCATTATTATTGACAAACCTGAAAAACCAAGAATATACTTTGACAAATTATTCTAACTGATTTATTACGGTGCTGATACTCTAATTGGTCTTCAAACTTTGATGTTATAAGCTATATAAAATTTCCGTATCGTTACAAAGATTTCTGGAAGCTTCACCTAGAATATTTTTAGAATCTTGCATGTTATTTGTAATAACTACCTTATTTTTAATTATTCAAACCTGGAGTAATAAAGGACAATAATACCAGCAATGATAGCTGAGTCAAGGCATGCCAGTTCACATTGCTGACAAAATTATTTTTCAGCTGAGTTTATACTAGTCGTTAATCAGTGAATCATCACTATTCACATAATGCTAATGTGAAGTTTATGTAGCTAGAAAAAATAATAAAACTGAAAGATTAAAATTATGAAACGCGAGGTAACTGCCTGATACTTAAAAGTATTTTTAGTGTCTGTGGCAAAAGCTAGGTAACAAATGATATTTTTAAGTTTTAGTGTCACACAAAGACAAAAATGTTGACAATCTTCAAAAGCATGTTTGAGAGAGATGTACTGTAACATTGATCGAGTTTCTTGTTGTAAAACATTATTTTTCTCATATATTATTGATTACAATTATATACTCAATTTGTGGAAATGTATTAAATGTATTATGTATGTTAATTATTCTTCCTGGTATCTTTACAGGTTTTGTTTATGGGCAACATGTGATTAATTTCAAATTCAGGTTTATATTATCTTTTATTATTTTATGAATAGTCAAAGTATACAAATTAAGCAGCACGTTCATGTGTTAAAATAGCGGTTGCTTTGCATGTTCTGCATTTTTATTCCAGTGCATTTGGATTTGTGGTTGAGTTCATATAGTTTGTCCGTGCTAGATTTTAAATTTATGAGATATTTCATGATCAAAAGTGAGTGATGGGTAATGTTGGTAACTTATTTGTGAGAAACAAATGAAGTGCATTTTTTTTAATGAGTGAAAGGTAAAGAACTGGCTAATAAAAATGACATGAGTATCTTCGCAATTGAGTGTCAGATTTTGATGGTATATTATAATTTTTAAATATCATCACTATTCTAAAAGATATTGCAAGAACATTTTTGCTCATCAATTTGTGGATAGCCAATATTTTCCTCAATTATGATATTTTTAATAGTGAGCATTTGAAATTTTGAAATAATTTTAAACTGATTAATGAATATTTTCCATGAATTAGTTTTGCAGTCAATTTCCTTTCAGTTTCAAATAAAGAAATGTGGTTTGTTGGTGAGATGTTGAAAATTGTCCATTTGCATTTTGCATTACGCAGTGTTACTTTTAAAAAATAGTGTGTTGAGATCATGGCTTATGACTGTTCTGTTATTTCTTTTCAGTTTTATAATTTTAAAATTGCTATTGTATCTTGTATGTGTTAGATAACCGAGTTAGGCAGTTAAAGTATCAAGCTATAGAACATTATGTAAAAGGAGTTCTTTTGGCTAATCGTGAGTTATTAACATTAATTGTTTGTATATGACCTTGCAATAATGAAGATTCTAAGAATTATGTAATACTTTTTATGTTCAGGAGGAAAAGAAAAGAAAAAACTGGTATAACTCTAAAATTATTTTATTTCTAATGTTAATGTAGGGTCTACTACCGTTTTCAGTGCATTTCAATTCAATAAAATAGCCAGAAAAATAAGCATAAATGGTGCTCCTACAACTCAACAGTGCTCACCACCATACATGTGAGGAAACTATGGCTATCATTGCTCAGCATGGGTGCTTTCACATCCCCTGTTTTCTCTTGACTTTGTTCCTGCAGATTATCACATGGTTTGTAGCTTAAAGAAATTCCAGCTCAGAGTTTTGCATATTTTAAAGAACTGAAAGAATGGATTCAAGTGTGAGTGTTCTGCATTTCTAAAAAGCTTCCAGAATGGTTTATAGAATCAGTAATCCACCACACCACATCAATAGCACTAATGGAACCAAATAAAAGGAGATTATGTGTGGAAGGGGACCTACTTATAAAATTAATTGCATAGTGGAAGATGGTAATTGAATGTAGTTTACCCCTAACAGTATAGAAGTGGAGAGGAAGGGCGATGTGAGAGGTGTTGTGGAGGATCTTAAATGTGACATTGAGTGCTGTGAATTGAAAATTGTGAGGGGCGGTGAAAGACTTCTATTATTTGGAATCAGATGTGGAAAAATTTAAAAATTGTAGGAGGGGAAATGACACAGATCACAAATTTGAAGATAGAATGTTATGAGTACAATATTACATTAAAGAGGAAAGGGCACAAGCAGCAGAGAATTGCCAAGACATAGGAACACTAGTCTTAAGAAACTAACTAGACAATAGTAGAGAGTAAGAGAAATAACAATGTTCCCCTGAATTTTATGTACTTGTATATTTTGATATTTGGAGTAATTCAGAGATAGAGTATGGGGAATATTCCATTCCAGGTGGAAAAAATAACTATTAAGCTCTAGAAGCAAGGAAGAAAAGTATTCTTTTACGAATTGAAGGTACTGTGAAAGGCCAACGATGTGAGTGACACTTATAGCGAAAAACAGAAAATATGATGTGAAGGATAATGTGATACATGATGAAATAGAGGAGAGAGAAGAATTTTCATGAAATCTTGTTTATCATTGGATTCATAATTGTGGATTGTATTTCAAATATTGTTTCTATAAATTTTGTTTTTCTTAAATTTGTGTTTGCATTTCGATACTTTCTAAAGGATTATTTTCATATGCTGGTTCAGGATATAGACTGTGATCCAGTACTACGACACTTGGGAAATATTTTGGAGCAGCAAGTGCAGTTGCTGGAATGGTGCTCAGCACACACTCACAACTGCTCAATGAGTGGTGGAGAAATTCTGCATATTTCTGCAAGCTCAAGTACCTTGAAAACATTGTGGTTAGCGACAGATTTGTCAGTGGCAAATTGGTCAGAAATTAAACAACTATTACATAGCCGTCAACAGAAAGTGTGCAAATGGGGTACGTTCATATTTGATGTATATTTGTTATTTGTTCTATCTGCAACTTGTATTTTTATATTATGTGTTCAGTGAGTTGCACTATTTGCTTTTTCGCCCCCCTATGAATGTAAGAAGAGAAACTATTGTAATCGTGGACCGGAAATCTGTGAATTTTCGACAGAAAAACGCTTATTATCGGATCCTGGTAACGAAAAAGTAGATAAATCCGGTTCCTATGTACAGTAAATTACTTCCTCTGACACATGGTGTAGTCAGAATCCATGTTTTGTGGGTCCTTTGATACCGAAAAATGACTGCAAAACGTCCATCCGTGAACAACGCTATAGTGCAATTTTTTATAAAGCTGCCTCTCAAGGCCTTCCTTCACAATGGCATTATGTTACTGCATTTCACGTAATTGATATTCGCCAATCGATCTGGGTGATGTCACGGCCCCTTGAATTTGATTCCGATATTTTAATTTTGGGGCTACATTTGGGCTGGGACATTTTCCAAATTTTCAAAAAAATGGTTCCATCGTTTTTGATTAAATTTTGCTATTGGATTGTGTGAAGGACATTTAAGAGAGTGGTTTCAGGTCTCATGTTCGTTGAAAACTCTGATTTTTCGAAAATTGCAAAAATTCAAAATTTTTTCGGAGTTTTCCTGCAACTGCAATTTTGAAGATAGTTTTTTTGCTTAAAGAAATCTGTTCCTTAAAGATAGATTTTGATATAAGGTTAGGTGCAATTTTTTGAAAATTTGAGTTCTTTTCGCGTAATTTTGCGTGAAAGTACGGGCGAGAAAGTACATATTATTTTAGTACCACTTGTTTTCTTAAACATTTAGTTTCATTAAACCCTGATCTTGTGTACCTTCTTGCAGGGGAACAGCAATCTGCCACATCAACACCAGGGTGTTCTTGGGATGTAACCCTTTTTGATGGTTTTTGTATTCTAATAAGTTGTTTTGAAGCTATCCATTTAGCAATGATTCTTGAAGAAAATGGTAAGTTGTTTATGAGTAATGGTTATTAGCAACCCAATCTTTTGATAATGAAATTGGTTTCTGGTTATAGTGTAGTGTAGACTCTTAAATCTATTATTTTTTACATTGCAGGTTATTTGCACAATCAAATGTTTAAGTACATCTCTACTGAAACGACTAAAAAAGGCATACAGGAAACCGCAGATACTAATACTCATAATCCATATGCTGAAATTCTTTCAAAGTTGCAGAATGTGCAGGAAGCTGTATGCTCCCTTTTTCCACTGGACTTTAGGTAGGTTTAAAAAGTATATCTCTTTTCTCTCTTTAATTTGTGTCCTCTTTCCTTCTGTCTCCAACCGGACCCTAATTTCTTTGTTTGCCAATGGAGCAGGGTGTGGCCAATTCTAGTGGTGTGCATCTTTCATTTGTCTCTTGATTAAGCATGAGTTTTCTAATACTTGTGATTCTTGTGAGAATGCCTCCACTCTCATAAGAGGGCGTGCACTGAAAGACGAATCCAATTGTTTCACCAGAATATAACATTTTTTCTAGAATTTCTCACTTTTTGTGGATACATGCTGGAGCTTCCACGTTTCATTTTTAAGTCCATTTTAATTTCTTTTATAATCAGTGTACTATTGCTCTCATAATTCCCAAAAGAAACCCTTTCAATCCTTGAATGTATACATTTTTCTGTGGTTTATTGAGGATTAATATATCAGTATTATCAGTAACACTAATCTAACATGTTCCCAACTATTTTGACAATCTTACACTTGTGTTTTCTAGAAAGAATCTAGTGGCAATTAAATTGTTCTGAGGAATGAACTGATGAATTGTTTCTTATACTACTAAAATTATTAAAAAGGACCTGACATATCTCAACATCTATTAATTACATTCATTGTTGCACAATTATGAAATGGTTGCTCACAAATGGTTAGGCGGAAGAGCAGGCCTTAAGGCCTGAGCCTCACCACAAATAAAGACAATTTTATTTTTATTATTATTATTATTATTATTATTATTATTATTATTATTATTATTATTATTATTATTATTATTATTATTATTATTATTATTGGTAATGGAGGGGGAAATCTTTTATAGATACCGGTGAAGCCGGTTATGTCGGACTCTCCATCATGGCCTACCGACTAAAACCTAACCTCCATTCTCTTGTGCCCTGAGTTTCCCTCCATGGAACCGTCGTCAGACATTACTTCATGGAGGGAGCAGGCAGGTGGCTGAGTTGTTTAAAGCTCAAACCGCTTCACGGGCGGAGTCGTTCTTCTTTACTTTTCATGATGAACGTTACGAACCCTTGTATGAGGTACCACTCTTTCTCAGACTTCAACATGTGCTGCACCATGTTATTTGGCGAGATGTCCTGGTCTAGCTCGCTGTTTAGCTGGATCGTCCGACTATCCCATGCTCCGCACTCGAATATCGTGTGCCTTGCGTCGTCGTTTACTTGTCCGCAAAACACGCAATTCGAGTCGTTTGCTCTTCTGAACCTGAACAGGTAGGACTTGAAGCAGCCGTGCCCAGAGAGCACCTGTGTGAGGTAGAAGTTTACCTCCCCATGACCTCTATTGAACCATGGTTCGATGTTTGGTATGAGTTCATATGTCCATCTACCATTTGTTTCTTTCTCCCATCTCTCCTGCCATGCTGATAGGAGAGACGTGCGTGCCCTCTCTTTTATGTCTTCTTTCAGCTTGCGCAGAGGTCCCGTGCAGATGTCAGTGACTCCCTTCGCTTCGTTATAAACTATTATTATTATTATTATTATTATTATTATTATTATTATTATTATTATTATTATTATTATTATTATTATTATTATTTTTTTTTATTATTTTTATTATTATTATTATTATTATTTTATTATTATTTTATTATTATTATTATATTATG
>BLKR01017092.1:0-15714 GCA_011170035.1 Teleogryllus occipitalis
GAGCTCCTCGTCGACAATGAGGCGCGCAAAGTCCTCCCCCTCCCCCTGCGCCCCCACCCCACCCCGCGCTGCTCCACAACTCCAGGCGACGGAAGTGCATTTGGCGCCGAAGTAGATGGGGTAGAACGCGCGGAGGAATAAAAGCGCAAGCAACCTGCTCGCCGTTTCACGCAAATGTCGTCTTTTAAAGGCGTCGAAGGGAGCAGACAGGACGACGCAACGCGGCGAGACCGAATTCACTCTGAGCTCTGACCGGGAGAGGTGGCTCAGTGCGTCAACTGATGTCATTGCAGTGCCTCTGACCGGGAAGTCCTAGATTCCAGCGGCAGGGTTTTCGACACCAGCTTTTCAACTAGGTCCAATTCAGTCGCTGTCCGGAGGAGAATTCTAGCGGCCGGCTGCTCTGATCGGAAGTTTTCTGTGGTTTCTCCGATCAACACCAGGTGAATGCCAGAGTAGTACCCTAACAAACGGGTCACGGACCGCGCGCGCTCTTTCCTTCCTCTTCCTTGTACTATCCTCACCCCTTACACACACACTTACACTAGCATGCACTACACTACCACACATGCCTGGAGACCTGTCGGGGACTTAGAACTTGTCCCGGCTGGGGCGGTTCCACGCTGAAGGGAGAGTCCTAGTTAGGGGGAAACCCCGCTAGTCGACGGTAGGTCGTCGCCGCATCTCGCCATCCAGTGGGGGAAGATCACCGCCACCTCCCGATGTACATGTACTAAACGTACGGGACTAATGATCTCAGTAGTTGCCCCGGACGGGATCTCAATCAATTCAGAGCTCTCAGCATAAACACAATGCGCGGCGCTGAGCGGAAACATTGGAACAAGTTAGTTTGTGCTTTACACGCAAATACGCGCGACCACCGCGATGAATGGTGAACTGATTAACGAAGTGTTTACCAGTCCAAACATAAACTCTAAGTTGAAACAGTCATTAATACGAACATCAACAAAATGTTGGAAGAGGTACCACGGACAAGAATGCATTCAATTAGTAACATTTTTTACTATTAGCTTACAGATTTTCTAATGTAATAAATTGCTCAGTGCTTGTCCCATTTTTAGCGAACTCAATATTTTCGAAAATTGCAACATAACATTACAAAATTACGGACAAACTACTCGTATTTTCGAAAAACTGTACATGATCTAATTTAAATATCTGTCTTTGAACAACAGATTTTTTAAGGAAAATATCTATATTTATATACTGCAGTATATAAACGCGGAAAATATTTTGAACTTTTGCAATTTTTAATTTTTTTTAAATTTTCACGATTTTCAGAGATTTTCACGAAAATGAGGCCCGCCACTTTTTTAAGCGTTCTCTAGGCTATACTAGAATGTTTTCTATGCTATCCTAGAATAAATAGTGCTTAATAAAATGGAGTAATTTTTCAGAAGTTTATGAAAATGACGTTAGGGTTTAATGTAACTTACCCTTGAAAATAAAAATATCCAGCGAGGGAGGTGGCTCCGATCGTCAACTGATGTCAGTACAGAGCTCGGACCGGGGGATCCTAGTTTTGAATCTCAGCAGTGCCAGGATTTTTCAATACTAGCTAGATAGCTAGGTCGAATTTAGTGGCTTCTAAAGGAGAATTGTACTGCCCGGCTGCTCTGATCGGTTGTTTTCCGTGGTGACTCTGATCAGCACCAGGCGAATGCCGGAGCAGTACCCTAACAAACGGGCCATGGACCGCGCGCGATCTTTCCTTCGCCTTCCTGGCCCTATCCTCACCCCTTACGTATACACACACTAACATGCACTACACTACTACATATTCCGGGAGACCGGTCGGGAGTTTAGAGCTTGTCCCGGCTGGAGCTGTTTCTCGACGATGGGAGATACCTGGTTGAGGAAAAACCCTCTAGTCTACAGGAAGGTCGGCGCCAGACCTCTCCATCCAGCAAGGAAGTTCACAGCCACCAGCCGAGTAAAAACATGCACTACACTTACGGGACTAATGACCTTAGCCGTAAAGGTACCGGGAATCACTTCGGGCGCTAGCCTTCATCCCGAGATGGACGAACAGACAGGGACATTTTGCCGTCAATCGATTCACCGGTATCAAGAACCCAGAAAACGTAAATTCTGAGTACCCAACATGTTAGAGGAAGTATTTTACTATATATTTACCCACGATTGAAAAAAATTCTCTTTATTACTTACGAAATAAGGCGAGAAATTAAATGTGAAAGTTTCCCGGGAATAGATAAAATTCCCATTATAATAATTAACAAGCCTTCAAAACAAACTATTAGTTCAACAACAATATACAATTTTTGACTCAGATTGAATTCTTTCTCACAATATCGAAAATAGCACTAAAATTAACCATTCTAAAACCAAGAAGAAAGATTATTCTAAAGCTGGAAATTGTGGATCAATAAGTCTACTTCTATCACTTTGAAAAGATTTTTAAAAAAGGAATTCTAATGGATCCAACCCATTTGAAATAGTAACAATATTATTCTCGCGTCATCATTTGTATTTCATTATAATCACTCAACAAGAGAAAAAACTCAAAAGAAACACAAATCACTCAACAATACACTTTTAACAGTCAGGGGCTTCATTACTGCTAATTTTCAAAACTTTAAGCACACATTAATATTGTTTCTGGATATAGAAAGAGCATTTGATCAAATATGTCACCCAACGTAATTATATAAGATAAAGCAATACGGATATATACATTACATTCAACAAATAATTAATACTTCATGATAAATCGCAGTTTCAAAGTACAAGTCAATCAAGTGCAATATTCTAATTACAATATCTGGACCAATGTCCATCAGGGATCATCTCTATCATCAATCCCATTATGCATATTCATGTCAGATCTTCTACAACTAAAAAGATCATTGACTGAATTAAGAGAGTATTATTCTCAGATGACTTTAATAATAACAACGCATCGAAATTTAACCTAACGCCTTCACAATTTTCAAAACGATTTAAACACACTAACAAAATGCTTTAGTCAATGGAAATCAAACTCATCTGACCCAAATGTTAAGCAAAAAATTAATTCACTATAAAATAACTATAAATCCAATATTCCTAAATGACGCATATATTGAAACCGGTACCCCTACCACTTCAGTAAACTACTTAGTGCTATAAATGGACTACAAGTTTATCTCATAAACATTGTATCTAATCAAAATATTCAGAAAAATATTAAAACTTTACGTACTAATTAACAAAAACTCAATAATCACACAATTTACATTTTCAAATATATAATAAGACATTCATTCATCTATGCGTGTCTAATTTGGGGAGGTGTGGCAAGCAGCAGTCTGAATAAAGTACATATTATTTAAAATAAGTCTCCATTCTAGACATTAAAAGCATATTAGCGTATTCGCAAGAACAAATTCAACAAGAACTCTCTTTAGCCTCAATAAAACAATAGATAGACACAATCACTACTCGTTTCTTTACAGACCTTCCATCTTGCTCTGCAACCCAACAATTTAATTTTGGTTCCACTTCATACCCCTATACAAGAATTAAGTTAGCATTCTAAAGACTCCAGCAATCTCCATAATGCAGTAAAAAAGCGGTAAAAAACGTTAAGAAATAAATTCTAGTCGTTAAAGAACACTCCCTGGCACTTCTTTGTAATTACTTAATATTTAATTGTAAGCTAAAAATTTGTAAACATGACGTATATTATAAATTATATATAGAGAAGTTATTATGTATGATTCAAAAACCCGAAAGGGCTAACTGGTCGAAGAAGACTGAATAAATGAAAAACATGACTGTAATTTCATTGAAGTCTTGTCACAACAAGGCCGAATAAATTAAAAAAGGACTACAATTTCTCTAAAGGTCTGTAACGTCCTCCTTTTTCCTTAAGTAGGCTGGGAGGAGTATAAGGAACGCTTCCTTGATTACTCAGCGTTTATAGCCAAGTTTAATCTAAACCTTTTATCTCCCGTCCTTTTGTGTCCGTATTTTCCTCCTCAGTGCAATGCATTCCATTAGGCACACGTCAGGTTTTGTCTTTGCTTCTCTTTTCGCATCCACTTCATCCACCCCCTTGATACTCAGACAAGTCTTTCAAGAGTGCGTTCTTGAATGTAATGTCTGTTTTAGAAATGAGCAGAGTGTGATGATTACAGCTATCCGGACATGATGTCACACGTGCCTTGTAATTGGTGAATATACTTTCCGTATTGTGTAAGATGAAAGTCATTACAAGGAAGAAGAAGTTAGTGTTGTTCCTTTTGACATTCGTGTCACATTTAGGGACTCTCGGAGCATTTAAGACTAAAATGTCAGCATATTGAACTTCTTTTTCATACTTATAAAATACCCGTATTAAAATAACCTGAAACTTCAGTGCATGTAGTGTTGCAGTGTTATTGTGATATTCCACCCGAAAAATGAGGAAAAATCCATTTTTTTTATTTTAAAATAATCTATAGACTTTTCTAAACACATTATTTATTAAAAAATGTTTTGTTTATTTAATGCGTTTTGAATGCGCATCAGCACAGACTGGCTGACGTTTCAGAAGTTCCTTGGTAAGTTCCAATCATAAATAATCATAGTTCTGAGACTGTTTAATCTCGAAGGCTGTGCTTCATCTCCGGTTATGTTATTTATCTGTGTAACTTAACGGGTGTTTTCTTTCGTGTTTTTAAAGTAAAGTGTCGTATGGTAAATGTGGGGAGAGACTGTTGTTTAAAGAAATGTCAACTAGTTCGACTAAACTGACAAAACGAAAAGATGTTTTTAAAAAGCATGTGAACAAAGGAAGTAGCTTCCATCGTGAAGACTGTTGAGGTTAACAATGTGTGTAATGAAGAAAATGCGTTTAGTAATGAAAATTTTACATTTCCTATGTTCAGGAAAGCCAAAGGTAGAAATCGTGCTGAATATCACAAAATATTTGCAAAATTATATGGTTAGTTTGCACCGCAGACAAAACATCTAAACTGCACAAAGGGAACTCTGAACCGAAGAAAGAAAAAGAGAAAAATCAAACAACCGACGAAAGTTTAAAGCGTCGGCAAAGCCACATTCAGCTAGTTCCTAGTAAAACCTTTAAAAGAGTTTTTCTCAAAACACAGTTCTTTTTACAAATACGTTTCCTCACCAACTATTAAACCCATTTTATTGAAACCTTTTCAGGTTACTTTTCTAGACAATGTGGATCTAATTGGGCGAAGATAGCATTATTTATTTCAATTTTATAAATAAATGTATCATTGAGTTGTTGAAAAAAATTAAGGTCCTTGAAAAAATACATTTCAGTTTCCTGCCAATTCTTTGCAACGTAGATTAGTACAACAACAATAGTACAGATAACATACAGTAAAAAATTCAAATCGGTATCTCCAATAGTTTCTGCGAAAACGGGTCACCAAAATTCAGAATTTAACGTGGGTAACATGGAAGCGGGAAAGACCTTTACGCCTATAAAAAAGTCAAGCAAGTGCTGCGCTACAGGTCAAAGCCTGTCTTAGCTTCCCAGCGCTGACAGAAAGTAGCTTTCGGCGCCGTCGACACCTGACGACGGGCAACTCTCTGCTTCTCGATGCTGCCAGCGGCTCAGCCATCGAGCCACCCCACCCCCACACAGCGAACTCGCACTCTGCCCCACGCCCTGCAGCGCCTCGCCCCCCTCCCCCGCTTTCCTGTCCTTCCCACGTCTGAGATCACACGAGGTGGGAGTACACACACCATGAGGCTCCAATGCACCAGCTCAGAAGTTCGAACAGTTTATTATTGTTGTTTATAACGTGAAGCTTTATTGCACGAGTAAATGTTTTGCAAACGAGTGACGTTAGGAGCGAGTTTTATAAAATCATACGAATGAAATAAAGCAACATTATAAATGAGTTGGATACGCTAATTTTGTATAACAGCATGATAAATTTATAAGAGAATCAAACTCATTATTGCAAAACAAGTGACGTCTCGGGTATTTGATAACTGTGCGAGAAAACGATGGTCTGCTGTTCCGTTTACCTTCATCTCCCCACGTCTCTCTCGCTGCGAATATCACTATCTGCGATGCAAAATATTTTTTAAACATTTTAACTGTCTCATACATTCTTGTGCGTGGAAATAGCAGTGGCAGCTCGTGCTTCTGTTGCATGGTTGCACAAACCTTAGAAAATGAAATATGTCATAATAACTTAGGAATAAACATTTTTCTTTTAAAACATTCAATATTCCAGATATCGCAGTAATATCGTTGAATATGCAAAACTTTTATCCGGGCCTCCTTTATAAAAGTGTATAACAAACACAAGTAGTGTTGGTACCTTAAATAAAAAAAATATTCTTTAACAAATCTTTCTATCTCTTATTAGCAAAACCTTCAGCCTAGAATTAGGTCCATACAACGTCACAGGCTGAAAGCCCGTCCGAAGAGTCCTGAACTAGGACGAAACGCTTTTGCTACCCTAACTGCTCATCCTTTACACCTCTGTGCTAGCGTCACCCTACACGCACACTTGTGCGGCAGGTAGATATAGCACCACCCCCCTATACCCTTTCTCTCAAGTGAGAATTGCGTGCATGGTGACCCTAGCGCAGAGGCGCAAAGGATGAGTAGTTAGGGTAGCTTTTGATTGATTGATTTTTTCGTGTTTCCGGGCGCGTCAATTGCTCTGGTGATTAGTCCCGTTAGTGTAGTGCATGTTTTTTCTCAGGAGATGGCGGTGATCTTTCCCCCGCTGGATGGCGAGATCCGGCGCCGACCTACCGTCGACTAACGGGCTTTCCCCCAAACCAGGACGCTCCCACCAGCGGGGCACCGCCCCAGCCGGGACAAGCTCTAAGCTCCCGACCGGTCTCCCGGAATATGTGGTAGTGTAGTGCATGTTAGTGTAAGTGTGTATGTGTGTAAGGGGAGAGAATAGGACAAGGAATGGGAAGGACAGATCGCGCGCGGTCCGTGGCCCCTTTGGTAGGGTACTGCTCCGGCATTCGCCTGGTGTTAATCGGAGAAACCACGGAAAACTACCGATCAGAGCAGCCGGCCGCTTGAATTCTCCTCCAGACAGCGACTGAATCCGACCTAGTTGAAAAGCTAGTGTCGAAAATCCTGCCGCCGTGGGGAGTGGGAACCTAGGGCCTCCCGGTCAGAGGCGCTGCAGTGACATCAGTTGCTGCACTGAGCTACCTCTACCGATTTCGTCGTAGAATTATGCCCTTTTATTGGGGCCACTGGGTGTGCGGCATGTCCTCGGCGGGCAGGGCGGGTATCAGCAGCGGCGTTGGCGGTCCGGGCGGCGGCGCGGCGGTGCGGCCCTGGGGAGAACATGTCCCTGCCCAGGCGCGCCCTTGGCGAGTAGGACGGGCATCCGGTCGGCCTGCGCGTCTGCACGGATTAGCGTCGAAAAACGAGCGCCTGCCCTCTCAACTTCAGCCCGCTACCACGTTAAAACTAAAGTAATCTCAGAACTCTTGGCGAATATCTGGCTAGGGATCCGTCCCATTACACTAGCTTCGAATTTATGTATTGCCGAGATTTACGAGATGTCTAGTAGAGATTGTGTGAAAGCCTGGACAGTTCTTGCTATGTTAGTGGTGAATTTACAATTAATAAACTTCAAACCCGCCTGGATAGCCGAGGTCTTTAAGGCTGAAGGGCCGCGGATTCGATTCCCGCCTCGGGCATGGATGTTTGTGTGTGTTTGTGTTGTCCTTACGTCTTCTCCTTACAGTTCCCCCTACAGAATAAAAATCACAACAGTTGCTACTTGACTAAGATGTTGAAAAGTGACCTTTAAAAAACTCAATGAGACGTGACGAAGTTTGTGAAAAGTGTGAGCTTATTTTGGAGTGAAGCTGGGAGATCGAGACAAATCAAGGGAACCACACAAAGCGTGTCAGGTTTGTGAAAGATCAAAGATTGAGGTTTAGAGGTAAAAATAAAGCATTCATAATTGGAGTTCCAATAATTTGGAGGGTGCCAAAGAAATCGTAAAGGAGGTTGTTATATTTACTATTGCACGATTATGCTTTGTAATTCTAAATGTAAGTTATAGTGTATCCTAATCTTCCCTTACTTGTAGCTCCTAGCACTCATGGACCTGAAGTTCCGGTTCCTAAACCACATGAGATTTTAGATCATGCCCCTTTTTTTGTGTTCAGATAAGAAAAATGTGTCTCAAATCGACCCAGAAATGTGTAGCCCTGAACCATTCTGTGAGGTTGAACGTAATGATGTAAAAAAATCTTAAGTCCAAGTAAAGAGAACACTGACTGAAACTCTTGGGCTCCAGATTGAGGAGAAAATATGGGCTGCAGGAACAACTACTTATTAGAAACCAGAGCAGAGGACAGGGAGTTTTGTTAATTTTCACAGGAAAGTAAATTAGTATATTAAAGTGCAACCTCATTCTTCAAGAATTTTCTGGAACAATGGAGGAGTTTAAACGTAAACACATTGATAAATAACCTAGCTTTACGGTTAATGTCGAAAATACGCCATCATCGGGACTCGAATTCTATGTCCTCTTGGACTGCGATACCGTAGTGGCAACGAAGAAGCTATAAACGAGCTATTGTCCAGTGGCGAATTTTCAGGAGAGGCAAGGGAGGCCAGGCCTCCCCCAGAAAACTGTTTAACAACACGAAAAGATATGTTTTAATTTTAAAACGTCTTAGAATTAACTGTCTGAAAAAATGACATAAATGTTTACGGCTGGCGAATAAGCATTTAAAAAATATCTTTTCTCTTGCAAACGTAGCATTACAACACATGATGGAGCCAAGAAGTTCTATGTATTAAACATAGATTTTACCAACAAGAACAGCACTGCTTTTGATAGTGATAGCCTGCATCGCCTTTGCAGGGGATTGGCGCGGGGGCGGCACAAGCTGTGGCGCTCCTCCCCTGTTACCATGACAACGTAGCCCAAACCAGTAAAAAGCAGGTAGTTTCGTGTTGCCCAGCGTTGGAGTTGGTTTGGCACGGAGGCTCTCGTGCGTCTAGCCTCCTCTTGGAAGTTGCGTGGCGATCGTAGGCAGTGAGAGGGTGCTCGGTGGTTGCATGGTGTGGCAATACAAGTGTTTCATTGGACACAATAATATTTTTATTGGAAGTGCCGTTTTCAAGGAGAAGTGATAGTGAAAGAATACAAATTGTCTTGGACAACATATTATTTATTGTAAGAGCAGCTTTTGAAGCATCATTAATTACCCATATCAATCAGTTACCGTTATATTGTGTGTTGTGTTTACTTGTGTATATACCATCGACACTATACCCAGTTATAGTTGTTATAAGCTATCGAAAGCCCGTCTTACAATGAATAATGATGTTGCCTAAGACAACGCCTATATTAATTCTTTTAATTGGAATACAGCCAACAACACTTTACCAGTAAAATAACGGCCATTGTTAATTTCACAATACGGTTTCACCTACGGCAGTTCAGTACATTGAAGTGTAATTGTAAGGAGAGAGAAGTTGAAGTGGGTTAGGAATAAAATATCGCGCGGAGTCCGTGGTCCGTTTGTTAGAGCTTTGCACCGACATCCGTTCAGTATTGGTAAGAGAAACCTCGTACAACTTCCGATCAGAGCAGCCGACCGCAAGAATTCTTGGGGCATTATTTACTTGGCTTTTCGCTGTTCATGAAACAAACACATTTACAACTCTTCAACATACGTACTTATTGTATTCTTTTCGTATACAAGATATATATTAAAATTGTGTTAAAACATTACACTTACTCCTCGTAAATTCGTAACTCAATAACATCTTTCATAGATACAGTTTACCCTAGTCACATATGCACGCTTTGCAAGAATTCATTAATTACAAGAATTCTCCTCCAAAGGGGCGGAGTTTGTATTCGATACAGTTATGTAGCCCTGAACTGTACGACACATTACAAAGGCTCTCTTCCTTCCTAGGTTAAATCACCTAACATTGCTACGAGTATAATGTAACACACGAATTGTATGAGAGAAACATTTCGGCCTTTCTACAGAATTACACAGAATTCAATTGTCAATTTATTTTTAAATAGATGTCAAGATTGTGCGAATATACTTACTATGGAGTGTGAAGAACTAATATTTCGTTATGCAATTGAAGTTGCAAAAAGATCTCTCTTACAATCCAGGACACACCTCTTGGCTCCATTAGGGAACCCTTTTAAGAGCCCAGGGCCTTCCTTCTTCGAGTTACATACTTGCATGTTGATAATAATTCTTACAATTCCACAATAAAATTTGAGTGGTAAAAATTGGAAGGAAATGAGGAACAGAAATATAAAATATTGCCAGACATTTCGAAGAATGCATCGGAAAACTAGAAGCAATACAAAAGTAGTATTTGTACTGCAATTTCAGTGACTATAGAAGTATTACGGTACTAAGAAATAGAGCACAACTTTATGGAGAACTTAAATTATGCTGTCGGGTGCTGCAATGAACATAATTCCGAGCAGTTTCAAGGTATACAATAATTACATAAGTCAATAACGGGTATATTGACACAAGTGTATCACTAGCGCAGAATCCTTAAAGTAATTTTGTTCTTAAAAGTAACCAGGAAGATACATTCATCTACATAATTTAAAAAGTTCTGTCACGAATTTTGCAGAGGTCATTCGCGTCAAATTTTATCCACATATTGCTGTGACATTTGAGTTTCATTTCCCTGATTTATAAAACCGCAATGCGGGATTATATATGGACCGCATGAAATACGATGTGAATGATAACAAATATATTACGGAAAACGTATCATTTATTTAATGTTCACTTGTCAAATTTGTTTTCATATATTTTACTATTCAAAAGATATACCCCTCTAATTCATGACTCGTACATTCAAAGTTTATACACCACTGACCAGATCAAGGACGTGAACTCAATATTGAATGACAAGTAGAGCTGAGAAGTAAACGGACGAACTAGTACATTTCTGAAGATAAGGCGACTATTTCAACAATAATTGTACCAATACTCAATCTTATTATTAGGCAATTTGTGCTAGAAAAAGTTTTTACGAGCATTCAACAAATTATCTATTATAAAATTTATATTTATATATATTTCAGATATATAAATGTTTTCTAACACTGTTATAATGATTGAGTAAAGGATTAAAAGAGTGTAGCAGAGTAACAAACAGTAAAGCAGATCACAAATTTGAGTTTCTTAATACTACTCAAACAGGGTATGTGCCTGGTACCTTTTTATTTGTTTATTCTGCCTAAATTACCATTTAATCTTTCACCCAAGAATTGTCAGAAGAGTGTACCAAACCTGCCCCGTCATTATAAAAATGTATTAGTGAGTCCGATAGACGTCTCTTCCATGATGAAAATTTAAGTTAATTCTCCTCCCTTGGGATAGGGAACTCTTTTACTACTATTACCCAGGAATAATACTTACTTCATGTTAACAAAATTTCCATCTGTATTCTACTGCAAAACATACATAATACATCACAGCGTAATAGTCGATAAGTACAACAATTTTTCAAAAAGACAAAACAAAACATTATCATGAAACCAGACATATTATTGTGTACTATTTTGTTTCTAAGTCCATCCCCTTGCATGCATGGCCACTATCATTCTTAAACCCTAATCCAGAAATGCTTAATTTATTACAAAACGTGATCTTCCTACAATAAATAATTTAATATGTCCGTGTTTAGTCAATTTCCTTTTGTGTGGCCTCTGCCTTCTTGAACGTCGTCCAGTAATCCATTCCAAGTTCCATTTTCGTGCAGACCAATGGCATCTGCTTCCTCCACACACGCGATTATAATTCTGTGTCTATTTATATCATTTCACTACGCGTCAGAACATCATATCTATCCACCGCCTATCACGTCAAAAGCTCGTCTGCCACGTTTCTCTTATACGATCTTCATCTATTTTCCTCTTTGCGCGAGATCGTATCCGAACGACCGGAAGCGGTAGCTCAGTGCATCAACTGATGTCACTGCAGCGCCTCTGACCGGGAGGTCCTAGGTTCCCACTCCCCACGGCGGCAGGATTTGCGACACTAGCTTTTCAGCTAGGTCGAATTCGGTCGCTGTCTGGAGGAGAATCCGAGCGGCCGGCTGCTCTGATCGGTAGTTTTCCGTGGTTTCTCCGATCAACACCAGGCGAATGCCGGAGCAGTACCCTACCGAACGGGCCACGGACTGCGCGCGATCTGTCCTTCCTCTTCCTTGTCCTCTCCTCTCCCATTACACACACACACTTACACTAACATGCACTAAACTACCACATATTTCGGGAGACCGGTCGGGAGCTTAGAGCTTGTCCCGGCTGGGGCGGTGCCCCGCTGGTGGGTGAGTCCTGGTTAGGGGGAAACCCCGCTAGCCGACGGTAGGTCGGCGCCGGATCTCGCCATCCATCGGGGGAAGACCACCGCCATTTCCCGAGAAAAAACATGCACTAAACTAACGGGACTAATGACCACAGTAGTTGACGCGCCCGGAAACACGAAAAAATCAATCAATCAATCAATCAAAATCGTATCCAAACGAGTTTCTCTTTTCGTCCTAGTGCGCAGACCATTCCCTTTCTCGCAGCTATTCTAATTTCTGATTGGTTCTTGGAACTCTAACACAGTATTTCCCTTGCAACAGCCAGAAATAAATTAAAAAAACAAACACATTCCAGATTGTATTGTTGAGTAGTTAGGTACTGTATGTAGGAGGAAAAGTGAAAAAAATTATTAATATATTTTTGAATCACATTCTTTATGAGTCAGAAAATAATTTTGCGGCAAGACCTCCAACAAGATGCTTTCGGATTATGGTAACTCTATTACCCTACCGCTGGAGCAGTACCCTAACAAACGGGCCACAGACAGCACGCGATATTTCCTTCCCCTTCCTTATCCTATCCTCACCCTTTACAATCACTTTCATCAACATTCACTACACTACCACACATGCAGGGAAACTGGTCGGGAGCTTACAGCTTGTCCCGTCTGGGGCAGTGCCCCGCTGGTGGGAGATACCTGGTTGGGGAAAACCCTGCTAGTCGACGGTAGGTCGGCGACGGATCTCGCCATCCAGCGGGGAAAGATCATCGCCACCTCTCGAGGAAAAAAACATGCACTACACTTACGGGACTAATGATCTCGTTTGTTCACGCGCCTGGAATCATTAATAGCCAACCAACTTATTACCCTACCGTAGATTTCTAAAAGTCGCGCACTAAATCCTGCACTATTAGCGCCTTGCAGTGGAGATGACTCTCCTCATACTGCGATGAGTTGCGACTACCCTTAACGTTCTTGCTCTAATACCATCGAACAAAATGTTCATCATAAAGTTATAAACTGAATGTAATACGTTCATCACTTTTCGCTTTAGTACCGCTCCGCTTCTCCCACCGAATTACGACATGAATCAACTTTTATGTAGATGAGAAATCTGAGGGTCGTCCTCGCCCTGATACATCCTACCCGTTTAATTCGCTGGGAAACGAGCGAGAAATCCCATTAGGGCCATCGCCACTGCCCCTAGCAAGGGCTTTTGCTCCTTAAACGCTCCCAGTGCCTCGTAATACGAGTGGGTAGAGGCAAGTTCTCCTCAAATGCGAGTTGTGTGGAGCACAATATTTTTTTTGGGTGATTCTCTTTATGCAGTTGATATTCTATTGATTTTCTTTCATTAAACACTCGGTTAAATATTATATTTTGCACTTTGTTGTTATAAAGGAAACATTTTAAAAAATTTAACCGGCTAATTTGCAATCAATTATTTGGGTAAAAAGGCCTTTGTTTTACATGTTTTGCGCTTGATGGTACAATGCACATAGCGTGCAATATAGCTGCAAAGTGAACCCATACTTTGTTATTTTGCTGCAGATCAAAGAGTAGTATTCATAAAAATAACCTGCATTTACCAACATACAGTAATTCCATATTTAGTAGTCTGAATTTAAAATCAATACCCATAACAAACAACACTGACTGTCCGATTAATAAGCATCTATGTTACTTATAAAAATGTAATGTTGGCTTCGTCACTGCAAAAGAAAAAGAGGTTTGGTTTGACATCCTCCTGTTAACAGCTCTTTCAGAGTCGTTTTAACCTGGGAGTGCTCGCAATAGATCTGTGAGATCCAAGCCGCGGCAATTTTATGTTCCTGAATTATTGTCATGCATTAGAGGTCTGTGTATTCATTGTACTTTTTCTGCGAACGCTTGGCTTTTGATTGATTGATTTTTTCGTGTTCCCGGGCACGTCAACCGCTTTGCTCATTGATCCCGTAAGTGTAGTGCGTGTTTTTCCGTCGGAAAATGGCGGTGATTTTTCCCCACTAGATGGCGAGATCCGGCGCCGACCTACTGTCGCCTAGCGGGGTTTCCCCCTAACTAGGACTCTCCCACCAGCGGGCCACCTCCACAGCCGGGACAAGCTCTAAACGCCCGACCGATCTCCCAGAATATGCGGTAGTGTAGTGCATGTTAGTGTAAGTGTGTATGTGTGTGTGTAAGGGGAGAGGAAGGAAAGATCGCGTGTGGTCTGTGGCTCGTTTGTTAGGATACTGCTTCGGCATTCACCTGGTGTTGATCGGAGAAGTCCTGGAAAACTACCGATCAGTGCAGCCGGCCGCTAGAATTCTCCTCCAGACAGCGACTGAATTCGATCAAGCTGAAAAGCTAATGTTGAAAATCTATCGGGGTTTTCCCCAATCAAGTATCTCCCACCAGCGGGCCACCGCCTCAACCGGGACACGTTGTATATCCCCGACCTGTCTCCCGGCATATGTGGTACTGTAGTGCATGTTAGTGTAAGTGTGTGTGTGTAAGGGGAGAGGATCGGACAAGGAAGAGGAAGGACAGATCGCGCGCCGTCCGTGGCCCGTTTCGTAGGGTACTGCTCCGGCATTCGCCTGGTGTTGATCGGAGAAACGACGGAAAACGACCGATCATACCAGCCGGCCGCTAGAATTTTCCTCCAGACAGCGACTGAATTGGACCTAGCTGAAAAGCTAGTGTCGAAAATCCTACCGCTGTGGGGAGTGGAAACCTAGGACCTCCCGGTCAGAGGCGCTGCAGTGACATCAGTCGATGCACTGAGCAACTGCTCCCGGTAGAACGCTTGGCCTTCTATGTTTATCGTTTCGTTGAATCATTTCCCGGCGCATGTTGAAACTTGATCGCTACCTTGAGCGATACCTGTCAGATACATTGCGTGCCCTGCCACCATGCATTGTGAGCTCCTGGCTTAAACTGTACATATCATTGCATTATGTTCAGCCGTGTCTTCGACAAATGCTTATTCAGACAGTATAATCATCTGTCGTATCTAGGATTGATTGTCACAATTTCTTCCCAAGGAGATAGAAGATATGTAGATGTCTGTAGACAAAGAAAAAATTGCGAACCTTGCAAAATGAAAAAAAAAGACAAAAGCTTTTCTAAATATTTTTGTGAAAAATGTAAAATGTATCTTTGTTTAGAACATGTCAAAATCATTTGTGGAAATTATATTTAATATTATTTAATAACGTAATAAGATGTTTAATGACTTTTGCATGTACTTTATCAATTTTCCCCTTTCCCATATGTATTCAGACAAGGTTTCTACGGCGTGGTATTAATTAACAATTGTATTGGAATACATGTACAAACTAAATAAAATACGTTTTTCAGTAAATAGTGCTTCAGATAATTCACATTCACAAAAAGTTGCAGGTATATCTGAGAGATACATTG
>BLKR01017093.1:0-15694 GCA_011170035.1 Teleogryllus occipitalis
TGCGCTGGGGCGTCGTGCCCCGCTGGGGAGAGATATCTGGTTAGGGAAAACCCCGCTAGCTGACGTGTAGTTAGGCGCTGGATCTCACCATCCAGCGGGGGAAGATCACCGCCAGCTCCCGCGATAAAAAACATGCTCTACCCTTATGGAATTAATGGCCATAGCAACTGACGCATCCGGAAACACGGAATAAACAATCAGTCAATCAATCAACTGTGATCCTGAAAGGCCACGAGACCACCAGTCAATCAACCGAGGCTCCTTCTGGAAGGACACAAAGTAATCATTCAACTGAGGGACTTACTGGAAGGCCACGAAATAATCAATCAACCGAGGCACTTACTGAAAGGTCACGGAATAATCAATCAACTGAGGTAATCCCTGGAAAGCCACAAAATAAAAAATAAATGAATCAAATGAGTCACTCATTTGAAGGCGAAGAAACAATCAATGAATCAACCGTGTCACTCACCGGAAGGCCACGAAATAATGAATCAATCAAGAGAGTCTCTCACTGGAAGGCCACGAAATAATGAATCAATCAAGAAAGTCACTCACTGGAAGGCCACGAAATAATGAATCAATCAAGAAAGTCACTCACTGGAAGGTCACGAAATAATGAATCAATCAAGAGAGTCACTCACTGGATGGCCACGAAATAATGAATCAATGGAGAGAGGCACTCACTGGAAGGCCACGAAGTAATGAATCAAGAAAGTCACTCACTGGAAGGCCACCATGGCGGTGTTGACGAGCGCGATGTTGTAGATGGCGTACGTGATGAGGCGCGCCTCGTTGAAGAGCGACTCGGCGTGGCGCACGTTGTAGCAGACGCGGATGCCCCACGCGAGGAAGAGCACCTCGCCGATGGCGAGCGCGTGGTCCCACCAGTTGTACGTGCACTGGCGGAAGCGCAGCCCGCGCGCGTCCGTGATCTGCTCGGCGGCCGGCGGCGCGCTCAGCGTCCACGTGCCCAGGTAGATGAGCATCACCAGCAGGATGGGGAACATCCACTGCAGCAGCTGCTTGTCCGTCAACTTCACCTGCGCACGCCACACACGCGCGACGCGCCGTCAATCAAAGCAACTAGTGGTGCTTAAACAGCACGTAATATAGCTCCCCCCTCAAAAAAGAAACAAGACCGGAGCGGTAGAGTGAGATGTCACTGCAGCGGGGAAGTCCTAGGTTCCCTAGGCAGCATTTTCCATTACTCTGGTAAACACAAGACAGATCACACCACAATTACCCCACAAACACCACGGACTAGCCGCCTCTCCCCTTACACACACACACACACTTCACATGCACTACACTACCATGTGGGAGGCCAGTCGAGAGAATAGAACTTGTCCCGGCTGGGGCGGTGCCCCGCTGGGGAGAGATATCTGGTTAGGGAAAACCCCGCTAGCTGACGTGTAGTTAGGCGCTGGATCTCACCATCCAGCGGGGGAAGATCACCGCCAGCTCCCGCGATAAAAAACATGCTCTACCCTTATGGAATTAATGGCCATAGCAACTGACGCATCCGGAAACACGGAATAAACAATCAGTCAATCAATCAACGGTGATCGCTGAAAGTGACAGACCACCATGCAATCAACCGAGGCTACCGCTCCCGGTAGAATGTGTTAATGTTAGTGAATTATTTTGATTTAATGTACCCATAAGTCGGGTCCTTATCAACTCCTGACTGGTCTCTTGGCATGTGTGGTATGTGTAAGGGATGGCATGTCTTATGTAAGGGGTTGTGCAGAGAGCCGACCACATCAGGAAGCTGGAAGGAATGACGTGCGGCAGTCCCAAAGTCGGCTCATTTGCAATTAAGATGTTGCGACCGGGAATTTGCCAGTTGATGCACTGAGCTACCGCTCCGGTAGAATGTGTTCTGTTAGTGAATTCTTTTGGTACCCATAAGTCGGGTCCTAAACTCCGACTGGTCTCTTGGCATGTGTGGTAGTGTAAGGGATAAGTACGTGTTATGTAAGGGGTGCAGAGGACCAGGACTGGAAGGAATGATCGCGCGCCCAGGCCATTTGTTAAGATGTTGGGAATTTGCCTGGTATTGATCGGAACCACGAAACTACCAATTGACTGGACGCTATAATTTCCGGAGACAATGAGTGAATTCGTTAAGTATGGTAATTAAGTCAAACTTTATCGAATTATAAGATTTTCATGGATAGATCTACTGATATATATTATTTAATTTGTGAAGGTATGGAGATCAATCTCAGCTAATAAGAGTTTAATTTTCATATGCTTGCTAACGTTTTATCTATTACAGGATGAGTTCTTCAAAGAATTTTTTTCAAATTTGATAAACAAACTAATATTATATATAATAAAAATCACGGAAAGGTTTAGTGAATACTTAGTATATAGTGAGTACCAGAGTAGTACCATTTATTGAGTTTATGGATTTATCAGTGTAAAGATCTCGAACATTAATCAAGAACATTGGGTGTAGGGGTGTATTATATTACTCTCTACGTGAGCGGAGTCGTGACGACAATGAGGCAGGAGATGCATGGCGTGGCAAAAATGAGGCGAGGGGGGTGTACGCCTCGGGCGAGATATTTTTAGCAGCATCGCCTAAAAAAACTGACGGGTCCTACCTTTTTGAAACGCTGCATTGACAAAACACCATCTCTCTCATTCATGTGCTACGTAATATAGGGGTGGCTCATGTATCTTTTTAAAAGGGAAAGGCAACATTCTGAAATGAAAGGACGGTAGACTTCAAGAACCACCGGAAAGCACAAGCTGTGTTATGCTCACAAGCAGCATCATTGTTCGTTGAGTCGGGGATAAATATGAAACTTGCCCCACCGAATGGACATATGGAGGGTTGGACAAATGGAGGGATGGACATATGGAGGGATGGACATATGGACATTTCAATTCAAATATCTAAGTGCTTTTGTGGAAGAGAACATACATAAAAAACAAATAAATTGAAACAGATTTTGTTCAGTTTTCTTTGGTTTGTGTCTAGTGACCTGAGGACCTTCCACCACTAGGATTCCACACCAAAGAGATACCACTAAAGAGAATTCTATGACTAAGAAACTATCTTGTGAATGTCATAAGCTGAGCCATGCCTAGCTATGTTTTTGTGGGTGACATAAGCTACGACATTATGCCTAGCAATGGCTCAGATGGACAGCTCAAGCTATATTGACTTGCATGCAAATGCATTTCACCCAGAGGAAGGTTGCAGCATGACGGGCGAAACGATGGCACCTGTACCTGGGCTACGGTATCTCCTTGACAGCCAAGTTAGTTAGTGCTTTAATTTACGTGGCGAGACTCGGGTCATCAGGCCCACTCTTCCGTCTAACCACGTAAATTTTGCTACGATCCTTTCACCATCTAGCGGAGAAAGGAGGTATCATCTTGGACGACGAAACAGGTGGATCTCAATTTTGCTCTGAGGCTCCTTTTAGGCTTGAGGATCTTTTACGTGCAGTAAATCTACTACATGGGACAACCGGCTTTACTTCCCCTCCGAAGGATTTTTTGCGCCCTTAAAAATCCACGGCTTCGATCGGGTTTGAACCCGCAAACTCGGGTTCAACAGTCCGGTACGCTGACCGTTATACCACCGAATTCGCAAAGCCAAGTAAATGACTGTAGCCGCGGAAACTTACTCTTTCATACGTTATGCCTAGCTTTGTTTCTGAGCAAGCACTTGCTGCGCTTCTGCAGGAGACTGCATTTCCCCTCTTACCTTGTGGGCTGACTTGACGCGGTACGTGAGCGAAACGCGCCAGGTTTTCATGAGCAGCGCTGTATACGTGACGCAGAACCCTAAGTGGCGAGACCACTTAGTGGCGATGCAGGAGTACGTATCCAGCACAGGGAAGATGGCCGCCATCTGAAAGGGGAAAAGGCAAGTATGAGGGCAGGGTGCATAATATATTAGAGGGGAAAGCATACGAGAGCAATGTAGAATGAAGCAATGGGAATTGCTAATGTGGGTTTGTAAGGGAAAGGAAGAGATGATCTGAACAACCACAGAGAAGAAGATGTGAATGAAAAGTGTACAGAAATGTCGATTACGAAAATAAATTGAAGCCATATTTAAGATACAAAGATTAAGCGCAAGAAAATGTTGAAACTGATGAAAATTTTATTGCGATAATGAAAAAGTATGCTAAAAATCAAATGAGATATCTCATAAATTACGAGATAGGGTAAAAGATCATTTTCATACACCTTTTCTTTACGAAATTTCAATTACCAATTTTATCTACAAATAATAATAAATTACATTAAAAGCATTTTCAAGAAAGATTTAGTACGTGTATTTTTACACTCGTATAAACCAAATGTAAAGCATTATTTTTTAGGGAAATTACAATGGTGGAGAGACTTAAGATTTTTTTTTGAAGATTCCATGAACAATGCAACACGTTTTAGATGTAGGTGGTCGCGAGAAATTGCTCTGCTCGCAAAAGGAAGCTTACTCCAACTAAGATAAAGGACGGTTACTTCCTCTCTACATAAAACGCATAATTAAAGGAGATTTCTTTTCTGGAGTATTTTAAAACCCACACCCTGATATTTCGCTTTAAAGCCACTGAAGCGCCAAAGAGATACAAAAGAATGAGAGTATCGCGTGAGTAACTCCTTTGGAACTTGCGAGCCTGTCCTTGCTTCTTTAGCTTTTGACCTATGAACTTCTGTAAACTCTTCTTTCGTACATTGCTTGGGCTGAGATCACTTCAGAGGAGGAATTGCTGAGTGTCATGACAGAACGCGCGAAGGACTTTACAAAACGATCTGTTTCTCGAGAGACATTTGTAGTTTCAATGAACAGACATTGCTTGGCAAAATAGAATTTGCAAGAGATTCAGGAGCAGTAAATATTCAATGTCAGGGAGATTCACTTAAATACTATTGTTTTTCGTCGTGGATTTCTACAGTCTTTTGAACATCGTAAGTTTACATTTTTTACATTTTTTTGAAGGTTCAACTTATATTTATTCCCTTGAGGCAAAATTTTTGAGAGAATGTAATATGGTCATAAATTATTTGTTAGTGTTTCCGAACTGTTTAATTTACTGAACGATTTTTTTGTACTGCTCCTGCGTTAATATGTTTGAATTTGTTGCTTTGAACACTTTTTAGGTAATATAATAAATATATTTTTAAAGTTTGAAAAAAAAAACAACCTTTCGGACATCTCTCGTGTCAGCTAGTTTCAGAATACTCTCTTACAATACTTGAATTGGAATCCTAGAAAAGTCTCTCTGCGGACTATTCTTCGCGGACTAAATGAAACATGAGATTGAGAATGTGTTAGATGAATGGTAGATGGAAACAAAGTTATCTATCGTATTTAATAATATCAGTGGTACACGAATAAGATAGAAGTCGACAGTTCAGAATTTTTGAAAAATCAGGAAACCAGCCATGACTGCAAGAACGGAGGGAAAGTTGGAGTACATGAATCCTAAACAGTTTCTACCGGACGTTCTATGTAAAGGTCAAATTAACGCTCTAGAATTTAGTTTGAATCTCAGTAGCAAATGCCTAACTAACTTAATCTGGTGAGTAGCGCACACTTACGGACACTCTCACTCCTCGCTTCTCTCTCGTAGGGACGAACTGGACTCAGAAGTGCCCTAAAGTACCCCTGACCCCGATGCTCTCTAAATCAATAACGAAGGGCTTTCGATACTCCCTGGGTTGAGATGAGAGCTCCCCTTTACATTCTACGAAATTATCTCCAAGTATTTCTCGGAAGCACCAAACCTAACGCCACGAGTGAGAGGGAGGGACGCGCTATTGCGATGGCAACTTGCTGGGTAAAGCGCTTGGGCCCTGAGCGGTGATATTTCCGATCAAATGACTGTCAATGATGTGTACATTATGATTTCTGTATGTGCAGTAAAATGATGTGTACTTTATGATTTGTGTATGTGCAGCACATTATTGTGTATGCAGCACATTTCCGTTAGTTAATACGAATGAGCAATTCGTATTAACGGAAATGTGCTGCACATACAATAATGTGCTGCACATACACAAATCATAAAGTACAAATGTATTTTCATTGTCAATTTTTCTGGACTCTAAAGGCTCCCACAGACCGGCGCGGTAGATCCGTAGCGGTTACGGCGCGGAAAGTTCCGCGTTAGACGCGGCTGCGGAATTCGCGGGTCCGTTCACACCGGAGCGTCAACTATGAGTCAGCGTTTGGTGACGGTTTTCTTCCAACAAAGAGGCGCTCGCTTCTATTCATGCAGGGATAGAAATGCCAAGTTATGTTTTCTGAGCACATGCAGTATGCAAAGTATTTTTCCTTCTTTATTTACGATTTTCCCTCAAATTGTTAATATCTCTGTAGAAAGCGTAAGAAACGGGTCCATAATTTTGACCTAGAGACAAAAGTACGGGGATTTCAAACCTTGATGCCACAAAGGATGAGAAACTCTTTTAATTTACTAGAATGATCAGTGCCTGTTTTGATAAAATTTTGAACAACTTGTTATTGCACACACGCACGCACGCACGCGCGCACACACACACACACATATGTATATATAAATTATATTCAATATAATTATATATCTATTGAAACTTTTCATTAGTAAAATGTACAAAATTTAAAGAACAAACATTTTAAAAATGGAAGTTTAATGTTATTTAAAATTAATTAAATAAATTAACACGATCAGAAGTATTTTCTCTGACCGTTCTGCCGTGTCAGATTCACTGGCGAGCTCAAAATATTCGATATCTGACGAGTCTTTGTCGTGGTTTCCACAGTGAAACTGTAGCGTCAGCGGAAAGAATGCATCTGCCCGCGAATGAAAATACGCAGCGAATAAACCGCTGCCAATCCGTTGCCGCGCCGCTCGCCAGCCGCGCAGGTCTGAACGTGGTCATAAGCTAACAGGTGTCGCGAAATTTCCGTTGCGGACGTTCCGCGTGGTCAGCGGATGTTCCGCACCGCTCTGTGGGAGCCTTACCTCCTTGATGCCGGCGAGCATCTCGTAGCGGTCACGCAGATCTGAGCGTGCTCATAAGCCAACAAGTGACGCGAAATTTCCGTTGCGGACGTTCCGCGTAGGCAACGGATGTTCCGTACCGGTCTGTGGGAGCCTTAAAGCTAATACGATATAAAGAGAGCCAGTATACGAGGTGGTATTTCGAACAAAAGTTGCGCGTGAATTCGGCGGGGAAATCGGAGCGGGGCGAGGGGAAGCTGGCCGTGCTCGCGCCGCAGCTCACCTCGAGGTACATGATGGCGCAGCCGAGCAGCGTGATGCCGAGGAAGATGGGCGAGGCCACCTTGAAGACCTTGAGCCGGCGGTGGCGGTAGACGTAGGCGGAGAGCAGCAGCGTGGTGAGCGCGCACAGGCAGGAGACGGCGAGCAGCGCGATGCGGAAGGGCCAGTTGTAGGGCGCGAGGCACGGCCGCGCGTCCACGCACGTCTCGCAGCCCGGCGCGCAGCGCACGCACCGGAACACGGCGCTCCACGCCACGCTGGCGTTGCGCCGCTCCTCCAGCCACGCCGCTGCGCACCGCGCGATGCTCGTTGATTGATTGATTTTTTCGTGTTTTCCGGGCGCGTCAACTGCCTTGGTCATTAGTCCCGTAAGTGTAGTGCATGTTTTCTCGGGAGATGGCGGTGATCTTCCCCCGCTGAATGGTGAGATCCGGCGCCACCCTACCGTCAGGTAGTGGGGTTCCCCCTAAACAGGACTCTCCCACCAGCGGGGCACCGCCCCAGCCGGGACAAGCTCTAAGCTCCCGACCGGTCTCCCGGTATGTGTGATATTGTAGTGCATGTTAGTGTAAGTGTGTGTGTAAGGGGAGAGGATAGGACAAGGAAGAGGAAGGAAAGATCGCGTGCAGTCCGTGGCCCGTTTGGCAGTTTGGCAGGCTCCGGCATTCGCCTGGTATTGATCGGAGAAACCACGGAAAACCACCGATCAGAGTAGTCGGCCGCTAGAATTCTCTCCCAGTCAGGCAATGTTCGTGTTTAAGCGGGTCCACACACTCGAATTGAACACTTATGTTAAACACTTACGGTACTAATCATCTTAGAAGTTGGCTCGCGAACAATCACTAGATTCCGGGCGCCAACAGATAAAAATGATTTGTCTCGTAAGTGTATTGCATATCCGTCATCGGGAGGTGGCGGTGATCTTCCCCTACTGGATGGCGAGATTCTGCGCCGACCTACCGTCGACTAGCGGGGTTTTCCCCAACATGGTATCTCCGCGTTCGGTCTTCCGGCATGTATGGTAGTGTAGTGCATGTTAGTGTAAGTATGTGTGTGTGTGTATGTGGGGGGGTGAGGATAGGACTAGGACGCAGTTCCGTTTCTTAGGGTACTGCTCCGGTATTCCCCTGGTATTGATCGGAGAAACCACGCGAAACTACCGATCAGAACAGCTGACCGCTAGAATTCTCCTCCAGACTGCGACTGAATTCGACCTAGCTTACAAGCTAGTGTCGAAAATCCTGTCACCGTTGGGACTCGAACCTAGGCCCTCCCGGTCAGAGGCACTGTAGTGACATCAGTTGATGCAGTAAGCTACTGCTCCCGGTTTATTCCTCTGGAGATGGCTGTGATCTTTCCCCGCTGGTTTAATGTAAGATATATTTGATATGTCGTATCAAACATTTCTTACAGTAAACATAGCTTTCAGCGAGAAGTTTTAATCTTTTCCGTTCCATGTAATGTCGCTTATACGTGTTGTTTTTAAGACGAATGTCAGTAGTAGCTAAACATAGCGTGATCACTATTATTCGTGAGAAGTGGGTGGCCGTCCCCACTCGAACGTTTATTACATATTTGTCGAGCCATTTGCATTTTGTTGTCAGTGCTATCAGAATTGCTGTCGAAATGAATGTACAAAAAATCCAGCGCCCAATGTCGCGTTGCTAACAACAATCAGTAGAGGCCGCCGACACCGCCGATGCTACTAGTTTGTATATTATAAATAAACAATTTTATTTACGGCTAAAAATATGCATTGAACGTCATTGGTGCGTTTATGTATGAGAATATATTAAGTACATGAATATATGGAGTTCAATGGTTGAAAGCTATTTTTATTTAAACTTTTGAAGTATAAATATTTGCATTTTTCATGTTTCGTTTGTGTAGGAGTTTTTCCAGTGATTGCTGAAGCGAAAGCCAGAAATTGTCGTAATATGTTGTTTCATAACCGTTTCCAATGCTACTTCATAGATTACCAATGCTGTATGCTTGCTCGTGGCACATAGCGAAGTCGCTAGCCTTTCACCAATGAGGTTCGATTCCTGTTGAATCTCATGTGAAATGTGTTCCAACAAAACGAATTTGGCTGCTTCACAAGGGCTAGTTCAATTTCTGTGATGTGTCTTACACCCTACTCCTATCCTTATTCCTTCCCAACTCTGGCCGCTGGATAGTGGCGCAGGAGGCGCGTACACGGAGATACTACCTGGCGGTCCTCTTGACAACTGACTTGGACGTGACGTGACATGACATAAAGTTAATGCAGGATTACTCCCCAAGCGCACAAGTTAATCATTACTCCCCAGCGCAAGGCGCTCAACGCCACTTAAGGGGGTTTGGAGACGTGTTGCGTCAATTTGTAGACGCAACAAATTAAAAAAAAATCAGCCATTAAATTATGGCGTGGATCTTGTGAACTTTATTGTCGACATGTATGGTTCTTCTCTGAAATGTGAGACATGTCTGGTTTAAGCTATCGTTCTCTTTTGCTGAGAAAAGTCATTTTGATGGGTAAATAATGAAGATGATTGATATGAAAAGAAGCGAATTATGGTGAGCGTGAAGATTAAGTGGATGAAAACAAATGATCAGTTTGACCCGCGGACCGGCATTTGCAGCAACATTTACTAACAAAGATAGTTATAACAAGGCATAACGATCGCTGCATGTGCAATATCAATGTGATTGAATGTGTCTTGTATAGATCTTGCTCCGCAGCTTTCTGCTCATCTATGTTGTGAATTGTTATTGTAGTATGTATATGTGAAGTATGCATTTAAAAACCCGAGCGCAAGAGTAAGCTATTAACTACAATTGTACAACATAGTAGACATTTTATTTCCATTTGACATCATTGTATCCATTCCTATGAGTTAAGCTCACGTTAATGTTGCAATTATAAAAGACATCCTCGTCAAACGTCGAAAAAGCCTTTGTTTACCGCCGTCATCTCACAGCCAAAGTTTAAGGGCAACTCCCATCTCACTAATGAGAATACCCCTCCTTTTACTAGTCAGGGTTGACATTCCCCTCCCCATCTATTATCGTCCAATCATTTTCCATCGTCAATGGATTACATTCCTATAAAATATTGCATATGGCAGGAGCACAGTGGGAATTGACATGTTGATCTATTTGTAATTAAAATGTAAATAAAGGGCATTGATCCCAAAGAGAAGCGGCGGGCACTTTGTTATACACGACGGGTTGGGGCTAGTTCAAAATGTTTCGAAACATTCATTACATTCTCCATAATATAAATTTTTTATTTTATATATATTAGTATTTTAGTATTTTAACGGATTCATTGTCTATTGTTTTGAATATAATATTCCCGTTTATGGTTTATTTTATATCTACAGTTAAAACAACCTCCAATATGTTGGATGGTTGGTAGTTAAGTTTTTTTAAAGAGAAGTTTTAAATAATTCATATCAATGCACCAACCATTAGGATAAATAATGATTCCATAAAAGCTACTGTAGAAATGAATTTGTTAATGTTTTTTAACAATTTATGTGGACATTATTTTCGCGCATGTGCTTGTTGCGAAAAGTTTTCAAATTTTCTCATTATACCAGTAAGAACATAAAGTATGTAATTTGTGTAATAATACTGTGTGTAATATTTTGTCCCAGGAGGAGAAAATATTGTTTTTTATAACTCGTTTAAAACGACCAAATTCATATTCCTTCCCCTCTAGTCCGTCATAAACGAATGCCCGTATATTTCACCGTTTTACAATATATATTGGGCCGTGACAACTGCTACGGGAAAGTGTAGAGGATACCGGACTAGGAAAACTGGTGATTTTTTTAACTATCGAAATACAGAATAGTTTTTATGAAGACTGGATAGTTTGAGGCACTAGAAAGACACACATCGTGAGCACGTTGCAACTGATTGCACTTAATGATTGATGAAATCGTTGTCAAGTTATCTAATTCACTGCAAAATTTATAAAAATAGCTTCAAGGCAAAAAGTGAACTGTTATTATTATATTACAATGTATTTTTACAAGGATATCTTTAAAGATTTAAAAAAAAAATAAATAATGCTCAGAATACTGAACATTCAATGAAGATTTCATGTTGCAAATTGCCTTTAAGACCACTTATTGTAAGGGGAGTCTCAGTTCTGACGGATAAGTTTTGAGTGGGAAATTCAAATTTATAGCACTTGCCCTCGAGTCAAGACCGTGAATTTTGATACGGAAATGAGTAGTACCTTTTGTTACATAAAACTCGTTATATTGAGAGAGTGAAAGTCAGTCAGATAAATGAGATAAACCAACCTAACTCAATGAATGTCTACGTTATAGGGAAGTTTTCCATCTAAAAGACGTTCATTGCACAGATTGTACATCATAGCATAGATTGTTCATTGCATAGATTGTACAATTCTAGCGGCCGGCTGATCGTCAGTTTCCCGTGATTTCTCCGATAAACACTAGGCGAATGCCGGATCAGTTCCTTGCCAAACGGGCCACGAACCGCGCGCCGTTTTTCCGCCTTCCCATTCCTTGTCTTATCCTACACTTTACATGCGTACACGTCACACCTTAAATGCCACACACGTACACTTACATGCGCTACGCTACCACACATGCCGGGACTGGTCGGGAGCTTAGAACTTGTCCCGGCTGGGGCGGATCCTCGCTGGTGGGAGATACCTGGTTGAGAAGAACCCCGCTAGCCGACGGTAGGTCGGCGCCGGATCTAGCCATCCGGTGGGGGCAAAATCACTGTCTACCTCCCGAGCAAAAACATGCACTACAATTATAGAACTATTGACTTAGAAGTTGACGCGCCCGGAATAGCAAGTCATCAGTCAATGAAGCGCAAATAAAGAAAGAGCCAAGAAAAGCAAGTAGGTCGGCGCCGGATCTCGCCATCCGCTGGGGCAAGATCACCGCCTACCTCCCGAGCAAAAACATGCACTACACGTATAGGACTATTGACCTTAGAAGTTTACCCCCGGAATAGCAAGTAATCAATCAATGAAGCGCAAATAAAGAAAGAGCCATGAAGAGCAGGTAGGTCGGCGCCGGATCTCGCCATCCAGTGGGGGCAAGATCGCTGCCTATCTCCCGAGCAAAACATGCACTACACTTATAGGACTAATTACATTAGAAGTTGACGTGCCCAGAATCACAAGTAATAAATCAATGAAGCGCAAATAAAGAAAGAGCCAAGAAGAGCAGGTAGGTCGGCGCCGGATCTCGCCATCCGGTGGGGCAAGATCACCGCCTACCTCCCGAGCAAAAACATGCTCTACACCTATAGGACTAATGACCTTACAAGTTGACGCGCCCGGAATAGCAAGTAATCAATCAATGAAGCGCAAATAAAGAAAGAGCCAAGAAGAGCAGGTAGGTCGGCGCCGGATCTCGCCATCCGGTGGAGCATGATCACCGCCTACCTCGCGAGCAAAAACATGCACTACACTTATAGGACTAATGACCTTAGAAGTTGACGCGCCCCTAAATCACAAGTCATCAATCAATTCATTAAGTGCAAATAAAGAAAGAGCCAAGAAGAGCAGGTACTCACCTTCGACGAGGGAGCCGTTGAAGGGCTTGTGCTGCGGCGAGAAGAAGCCCTGGCGGCACAAGCACTGGTAGCCGCCGCGCACCCACCCGGCGCCCGGCCGCGCCACGCACTGCAGCATGCAAGGAATCGCCCGTAAATTACGTAACGCTAAAGAGGGGGCAGGGTGTTTGTGGCAGCGTTACGCTGCGTTACATAGGAGTAGAGAAGCGGCCGAACCAAGCACTGCAGCACGCAAGGGATCGCCCGTAAATTACGTAACGCTAAAGAGGGGGGCAGGGTGTTTGTGGCAGCGTTACGCTGCGTTACATAGGGGTAAAGAAGTCTTACGTACGAGGTATTACGTAATGCTTAAATTTAATTTCAACATTTTCAATAGTTCCTGAAAGAATTACTTTTATTCACTCTTGTACTAAAACATTAAAATATTTTTTTGTATACCAGCATTATAAACGACCTTTTCTGTTGCAAGAAATCGTTCATAAAAGGGCCTTTTACGGCACAGATGACGACATATTAGATTTTACGGCACGAATGATTGCGTCATCACACATTCAGCCAAAAGCAACGAGAGAATCTTGGGGTGGTAGCGGTAAATGGAACAGCCAACCACCATTTTTTGTACAGATATCAAATACTCGAGACGTCACCAGGAAGTTGTTTCGTAATATTAATTTTGTCTTAAAATTTATAATGTTGTTATACAAAAATAACGTATGCAACTCGTTTATAATGTTTCTTTATTGCATTCATACAAATTTGAAAAATCGCACGTAACGTCTCTCGTTTTCAAACATGTTTTCATGGAATAAAGCTTAACATTATAAACCAATTTAAAAAACTACTATAGAAAACTAAATTGAAAATGTTCATAAATTCAAGAATTATGATGTATGATGTGTTAAAATAAATGGAAATATTTTTCATCAATGGTACATTAATTGAATCTGTAAGATTGCGAATACAATATCCCAAACTAATCTATAGTATATTCCAATCTGTAGAATCCAATTAAATTGACGTTGTAGACTCAAGGCCTATGCCTCATCCACGGCAGAGTTTCTATGCCTTGTTGTCAGAATGTTTCTCGTCTATGCATTCTTCCTTCACTCACAAATTTTCTCCATTCTTCTTGCTAGTTGCAGTCCGCATCTCCAAGATTCTGACTTAAATTATCGTAATTTTAATATATAGTCCAAAATGAATACAATTCGTTCTTACTGCCTTATAATTTATCTTTACTTATTGGGGAGCTCCTCGTCGGAAGCGTTCCCTAATTGTTTAGGGGGATTCAAGCGCGCGTTAAAGGTGCGTTACAGAGGAGAGCGGGGGTATTCTAAACACTTCAAATTTGCTTCACGTAATTTATGGACAGCCTCCAACACGTCAGGGGCAAACCCGGTAATAAAGTTGCATTAAATTCCATTTTTTAATAATATAAATAAATAGATACATTTTTTTAATTAATAGGAAAGTTACTTTGCAAAGTAGTGTCTACGAACTGTATTCTTCGTTCAATGTGCGATCAAATTTCTTAGACTATTCCTCTAACCTTTATCTTAATAACAGTATCGATAACTTCGTTGAACATGAGAACAGCTTGGAACAGTTTGGATTCCTACGAACGTCTCTACTGGACAAATTACATAAAACATTTACGAAAACATAATAAGTAACAATTTCACAGAGTACATGAAGGAGATAAGACACAAGAACTATTCGAAAAATGTATTATTGGTCGAACTGTACGGTAAAGCAGTGCGAGAATATGAGACAAATATATAGGATGTTAGCTCTGTAATATATAACAAACTCGTGGACTCCGCAATGCCTTACAATTGCAACGTATTACACTTCTCAGCCTACTGGGTACGTGATTGTCAATCATATTTTACGCTATAGAACAACGAGTTTGTTCTATGACCTGGTTTGGACATGGTTGTCAAGTATCCTATTGTTACAACGTTCTCCCTTAAGTTTGGGCATGCATTGCTATGACACTGTTGAAGAAATTTGATTTACTTGTCTGAGATAACGTTCAAGTAATAATGCTAGCCGATATTTCACAATCTCAGGGGCAGAATATGCAGCGAAGACGAGCTTAATACTTGAGAGTATAACGGGTTACATAGAACTTCTGTTCAGGGGCGCTTGAGTCACCATAAACACTAAATCATCAACAACGCCCCCATTTTGCGTCTATGTGCAACAAACATACGCACATTCCCATTGTTCTATGCCTATATTATTTACGCAGGTGCAAACAATAAGTTTGCAGGTGCAAACAATAAGGGGCAGAATATGCAGCGAAGACGAGCTTAATACTTGAGAGTATAACGGGTTGCGTAGAGCTTCTGTTCAGGGGCGCTTGAGTTACCATAAACACTAAATCATCAACAACGGCCCCATTTTGCGTGCAACAAACATACGCACATTCCCATTGTTCTATGCCTATATTATTTACGCAGGTGCAAACAATGAGTTGAAGTTTTATAGCAATCGGATGAACGCTAGGCAGCGCATAAAATACAATCAGTCAAACAGAGATGTTTATGCATTAGAATATTCACATATGACTAGTTAATTTAAAACGGTTACTAATTAGGACTGCATAACAAATATAGTTATTGACAATGCCATCTACTTTTATTTATCTGTTGGATCTCTCGTGGTTCCCATGGAATGTATCCGGCACGGCCATTCTTTAGATCTATTTTATCCTGAACTCCAGATGCGGCGTTATCTCTGTCAGTTTATTTCAGGTCAGGGCCGATAATTTAAAATGTTCGTGAACATTTTCTCTGTCAGTTTCAGATTAATACGTTTGTGAGAGGGAAGTGAAATAAGACATTGTGGAATGATGTTTTTCTTTTATTAGAACGAGAAACTGAACATATTAA
>BLKR01017094.1:0-15637 GCA_011170035.1 Teleogryllus occipitalis
GCGCCATTTTGGCGTCATTACTTGTAGTTCTTTTTTCTAGTTACTTTCAGTTCTAAAAATTGTCTGCTCATTCTGTTTCTTTATTTTTTTCCTTTGAATAGAACAACCAACTCCTGAAAAATGTCTCGCGTATAATTTTAGTTGATTTATCAGATTTTTTGAAAATTGCAAAATTTACTATTAAAGCAAGTTATTTTGTGGTACAACTTGTTTGACATAAAATGAAATAGATTTTCTTAATAATCAGAAATATTTATCTGAGAAAGCCTATTTTCTTTTAATTGTAGAATTAGAAATTGAATATTTTTTTGATTGCATGCACTTGTGGTTTTATTATGTATATTTTTTAAGTTATCAAAATTGACCAAAATATCAATAAAATAAAAATTTAAGCGATAAGAATCGTGATGCATGAGACCTTTTTTCTTTGATATTGCTAAAATTAATTTCTTATGAGATATATATGAGACGTAGTTACAAGTTCCTCTTCAATCTTCTTCTCAAAGTCATTCTTAAAGCAACCTTTCAATCCTTTCAGTGGTCACTACTCCTTTGATGAATAGTGACGTCTGTGATTAACATCACATGGGCGCGACATTCACATCTATGTGTAATTAACTCATGTTTAATCAATTAAAATTATTCATGTGAGTCAACCGTCGCGCATGTATGAGTCATGTGTTTGCGGTCGCGCATCCTCCATTATACATCCCGGCCAATTAGACGGCAGAGCGGCCTGTTCTGCAGCCGCCGCCGGCGCCGCAGAGAGCTGCGGTCGCGCCTCTTGGATCACTGCCGGCCCTCGACATCGCATCGCGTCCCCATCCACTCGGCCGGAGAGGTTTTGCACTCGCGGCGGCCCTCCGTGCCTCCCTCCATTCACTCTCCCGGTCCCGTCCTTTCGATCCGTCATCTCGATACGTCCTTCCATCCTACCGTCCAGTTTTCTAACCTTCACATTTTGCCGCCTTCCATTCACTTCTCTTTTCCCCTGTCGAACTTCTTTGCTACGTTCTATTGTTATTTTGCCACGTTCTATTGTTCTCCCGACTTCTAGTTCTCCCGTTCTATCGTTCTCGCCTCCTCTCATTCTCCCCTCCTTTCCTTCTCACCACCTCTTCTTCTTCTGTCCATTCACCTTCTTGACCTTTCGGCATTCCATCTTTCTTTTTCTCAGTTTTCCGAACTCCCATCTCTGTCTTCGCATCGTCTTGTTTTTCGGCCCTTTCCCTCTTCCTGCTGACATGTCGTCCTCACGTAGCGCTTCGAAGCGGAAAGCGCCATGTCTGCTTCTCTGCTTGCGAGTGCTTGTATCTACGAGCTAGAAAGAACTTTTTGAAAGAAATGTTGCAGGTGTCTCCGAAGTTGCGTGTTTTCCATTTGGCTGCGATGTCGTACTTCTTATTTTATTTCTACAAACGCATTTATTTATTTCAGCATTCGGAATATAAAGATGTGTCTGGCACTGCATATCTACAGACTGTATTTGAAATAACGTTGGAAGCGAAGCATGACTGGAATAGTGTCTCGATTTATATTTCTAGATCGGAAACTTTTGAAACACTGAAGGGTCTGCTAAAAGATAATGAAATATCTATGTTATTAGCAAAGTTAGTCAACTTAACATGTTGGATTCTTTTCTCAAAGTTTTCTATTTACTGTCTGAAGTAAGTAAACACGCATTGGAGCTCGTTGAAATGTATCTATAAAAATGATTCAAGTTGAATTCATTGAGGTCGTCAGAAGCCAAGTTTCAAATCCTTAGAATATCTTAAACAGGGCCTGAAGAAACCAAAGTTTCTGAAATTCAGTAACAATGCATTTTGAATATTACCTAATAAATTAATATGAATTGAATATTGTATAATTATTGTTACTTCATTCAGTTTACGATCTCGTGCGTAAAACATCAGCATTTTCATTGATTGATGTTTCCGAACACGTCAACTGCTGCGGTCATTAGTACCGTTAGTGTAGCGAGTACTTTATTCCGGGAGATGGCAAGGTTCCTCCTTCTCTAGATAGAGAGATCTGGCGACATTCAAGTCAGGGCTTGCGGGGAATTTCCCACACTACGTTTCTCCTCCCTACAGGCACCACCCGAACCGTGGTAAGCTCTAAGCTTCCGACTGCTTCCTTCCGGTCACTGCAGAGTCAGGGGTATTGGTGGTTCTGTGTTAAACTCAGGCGAAAGCACCTTCTTACAATATCATGTATGTATATATTATTAATGTATTCTAAGAAAGAGAGAAAAACTTTTGTTCTGATATCTGTATATGCAGTTCGTTAAGCATAATCAGATAAACCAGTTCACACATTAATTTTCTTCATATTATGATGAATACGAAAATCCTCCTGTTTATTTAAATTTACCTTCGATCAGATATCTAAAATACTCATATTCGTGTACACCACAACGAACATGTTTCTAACCGGAATGATTGATCAGTTGATTACGCAGGCTCGTCATATTCATCACTAAATGATGGATCGCTTTTATTAACACTTGCGACAAGCTCTGTTTGTCGCGAAGTTTCCGAAGAAGAGACTGCGGCGCAGAGACAGGGGCTCCGGGGACACGCCGACCCCCAAGGGCATCGGTCTTGATTTAGAGTGGGCGGGGTGCGGCCGAGCGGCGCGGCACGGCGCGCGAGGTAGCCGCCTTCGAGTGGGCGGATGAGCGAGAGCGGAAAGGGGGAGGCGACAAAGGTTGTGGTGGCGATGGTTGTTGGAGTAGGAGGGTGGAGGTGGCTGTGACGGCGGCAGTGGTAGCAGCGAGAGAGGCGGTGGTCAGAGCGAAAGAGATTATGTCGGTGGTGGTTGATGCCGAGGTGGCGTCATAGAAGCTGTGAAAGCGGCGGTGTGATGGCGATGGTGAGAGCGATAGTGGCAGAGGCGGTGGGCAGAGGGAAGGAGATTGTGGCGATGGTGGTTGGAGTGGTGGTTGATGCCGAGGTGGCGTCATAGAAGCTATGAAGGCGGTGGTGTGATGGCGATGGTGAGAGCGATAGTGGCAGAGGCGGTGGGCAGAGGGAAGGAGATTGTGGCGATGGTGGTTGGAGTGGTGGTTGATGTCGAGGTGGCCGTCATAGAAGCTATGAAGGCGGCGGTGTGATGGCGATGGTGAGCGATGGCATTAGCAGAGGCGGTGGGCGAGAGGAAGAGATTATGGCGATGGTGGTTGGGTGGTGGTTGATGAGGTATGTCGCTGACTACTCGAAAGAGCGATGATTGTGATGGCGATGGTGAAACGACTGATAGACGGTGGGCGAAGGGAAGAGGTGTGGCGATGGTGGTTGGAGTGGTGGTTGATGTCGAGGTGGCCGTCATGAAGCTATGAAGGCGGCGTTGGCATGATGGCGATGGTGAGAGCGACTAGTGGCGAGGCGATGGGCGAAGGAAGGAGGAGATTGTGGCGATGGTGGTTGGAGTGGTGGTTGATGTCGAGGTGGCCCGTCATGAAGCCCCATCGAAGGCGGCGGTGATGGCAATGGTGAGAGCGATAGTGGCAGGCGGTGGGCAGAGGGAAAGAGATTGGGCGATGGTGGTTGGAGTGTTGGTTGATGTCGAGGTGGCCGTCATAGAAGCTATGAAGGCGGCGGTGTGATGGTGATGGTGAGAGCGATAGTGACAGAGGCGGTGGGCAGAGGGAAGGAGATTGTGGCGATGGTGGTTGGAGTGGTGGTTGATGTCGAGGTAGCCGTCATAGAAGCTATGAAGGCGGCGGTGTGATGGCAATGGTGAGAGCGATAGTGGCAGAGGCGGTGGTCAGAGGGAAAGAGATTGTGGCGATGGTGGTTGCAGTGGTGGTGGGGGAGGGGCTCTGACAGCCAGCGGCGATGTGATGTCGGTGATGAAAGCGACAGAGGCAGAAGCGCGGTCGGAGCGAAAGAGACGGCGGTTGCAGTGGGGGTGAGGGGGAGGAGCTGTGACGTTAGCGGCCGTGGTGGTGGAGGCGGCAGCGCCAGCTGAGAACGTGCGGTGGCGGCGGTGGCGGGGATGTAGCGGTGGTTCGGGGTGCGGGGCGGCCGACGGTTCTCCGCAACCCTTCGGTTCTCGTGGCAATGATTAACGAGCCGGCCTCCTCATTGGCTAGCCACCCGCCAATTAGTGCCCCGCGTGAAGAAGTGGCTCCTCCGTCCATGCGTCCCTCCTCTGCCCTGCTACCCTCCTCTCCACTCCACCACCCTCCCCTCCACCCCTCGCCCGAAGTTTCTGGGTCAGGAAACGGTTCCTCTGAATTTTCAGTGTTTTTCCCGTCACGCTAGTTCTCTAGCTTCGTTCTGAAAAGAGAATATGAAAGAGGTTTTGAAAAGAAAATGAAACAATCAAAGCAGTTTAAATCGGGAACTCAGTTATCATTGAATTCGCTTTAATGAGTATCATTGTAATCATCTGTTATCGCGTATGATTACAATAATTCCGCGAGTCAACGTATTTTGTTTTCAGAACAAAAAAAAAATTATGCTTTACCAAAGGTATAAAAATTACTCGTACAACATAATTTCATCACTCACAAAATTCCTTTCCGCTGTCTCGCTCTCTTATTACATATTTTCTTCTAGTTCCTGCTTTCAAAATCCTAACATTTTTCTTCAGTTTTTAGTATTGTCGTACTATGACTTTGTTTATACTTTTTAATCATTATTTAATCGGTTAGAGTTTTAATTTTCTAAAGTTCTCTTTTTTCCTGTCCCTTCACATATTTTGAGATTATATTTTCGCACTTAGTGTTAACTTCCTGTTTCGTCGAACGTTTTTTCTTATGCATTCTTCTCTCATTCGTTCTCTATCATCTGTCCTTCTTGTCTCCCCCATTCGGTAGAGCGAGCTCTACCCGTCAAAGCGGCCACTGCCAGGGGCAGGTCGATCGCGTTGCTGCCAGCTGCAGCCACATCAGTGGCGGCGCTGTCGTCGGCCGCGAGTCGCGTCTTGGCTGCGCCCGCGCGCCCGCGCGCGCGCCCGCGTCGCCGCAGCCGAGGATGAGTGATCGCTTCGAAAGCGACGCCTAGCGGCCAGCGTCGGCGGTGCATCGCCCGACTACCCGCCCGCCCGAATTAACACAGCTGTCGGTGGATGGGGGGAGGGGGCAGGGCGGCTGTGCCCGCGGCCCCGAGATCAATAGGTGCGCGCCGCCGGCCGGCCGGCCGCAGAACCACGTTGGCCGCGATCCAGCGTCCTCGAGCCTCCGCCTAAGCGCTGCGGCGGAGGCACTCGCGGAGGCAGTTGGGATGTAGATTTTTAAAACAATTCTTAAGAAACGTGCTTTTCTACACGTAACATCTAATTAGCTTCTTAATTGTTACCATATATATATATATATATATATATATATATATATATATATATATATATATATATATATATATATATACACAAAATTTGTCTACATTAATATTTGGCAAATATCTTAGCGTCCGGCTTGCTGGGTCAATGGGTCACGATATATTATAATCCTTATTACCTTTATAATGGATTATAGGATCCGCAGACTATACAGCGCAGCTGGGAATCTGAAATAGAATGATTCTATTCCTAGTTCATTACTGTTTGGATTGACTAAATGAAATATCACTTTCTTTTCTAAAGAACAAAATTTAACAAAGTTTATTGTTACCTTTTTAGCAAACAATTTAGTGAATTTAATAAAATAATTTGATGTTATGCCTTTGATCAAGATACCTTTGAATTTACAGTTTTATACCGCGGTTAACTTATCTATTCTTCGTTGATGTCCCTCGTAGACTTCTCAGTCGAAATATCTTGCGAGCTTGCCGTAGTCCAAAGTCCCAAGAAATCCTCTTCTGCCCCTATCCAAGCTAGTCTCAAACTATCAAAATTATCAGTCCCGATTACGTCCTATGACATAGTCCCGAAATCTATTACTCGATTACCACTCCCGACAAAGTCCCAATTTATGCATCAATATTACTTCCACATGCAATATCTGCAATATTATTTACTGTCCTTAAAATTTCACGATCTGATAACCCGACTCTGACTATCTGCACTACACTCGCTCCCTCTCACGAACCTACGATCAGTTCAGAAACGCGATGCCGGTCAGAATGAAATCTTCCTGCATGATTCACCCTCGAAGACTTCGTATTAAACTACCTTCCTCTTTTTTCATAACATTTGACCGTCCTTCTCTCACCCAGCCAATGCATACGTTCGTTATATTGGTGTAGCTGACCTTCCGATCGTCTAAACTTCTTCGCCCAATCCCAATTTTTCTACTTTCGGCATCCAGCCACCTCTTGATGCATTTACAAAACACAAAAACTACATTGTTTATTCACGGTCGTTGCTAAGCCCTCGCTCTCGTGATATTTCCTAATGCATGTTCCATATAGTCTACAAATAAATGTTAGTTTATTTTCATGTGACATATCGGTATGTCACGAAATATATATATATATATATATATATATATATATATATATATATATATATAGCAAACCATCCCTCCCACGCGGTGGTCGCGGAGAGGGCGGTCTGCAGTGGAGGTTGGCCTTTGCCGACTGTGGGAAGGGCTCCCGAGATGAGAGGTGGGGGCGCGCGAGGCGCAGGAAGGCGCGGGAGATTTGGGTGGCCGCGCTACCGCGCTTCCAAGCCTCCTGACACCAAATTTCGGCCCCGCGCGGTGCGCAAGGGCCAGGCGGCCGGCTGGGAGTGGCAATAAACACATAAACCGCGCACTGTAGTTCGCCGACAAATGTCGGCTACCGCGAACAAGTGTTCTGCAGACCCCGCGCGCCTTCGCGTGGGGGCGGCAGCCGAGCAACGGCGAAAAACAGGCGCGGCAGCGGCGGCGTCGAAGGACAAAGGGCCAACGACGGACGCGCGGCGGGGCGCGGCCCGCTGGAAGCGCTGGGCGGCCGAAAGCGAATTTGCGTGCGTAAACACCAGTAGATATTTGACTCCGTCACAAGTTGCGTAAGTCTAATCTCATAAAGCCCATTTGAAGATTTCTATGCTGTTACGTGCGTGATGTTTTACCTCGGATTGCTTCGATAATCAGGCTTCTGGAACCTTTTTTCTGTCGATTGGCTTTAGGCAATCCCATCCCTTAGCGACCTGCTTTGCTATGTTTTTAATTGGTTGCCTTTGTGGAACCATAGTCACGTGACGATATCGGAGAAAGCGAGGCAGTCTCCGCTGTCAGCTGTCTGCAGATTATTTTATGGTGTAGCCTTAGGGATTAAAGGCGAAGTGACACCGACTTCCCTAATGAACTGTTCCGGTACTCAATCCGACGGTCGCTGGGGACAAAGAAATAGGCGGGGGTGGAAAGGGCGCCTCCCGGGGAGTCTTTGTACGCCTGCGAAATCTTTGTGCCCGGAGGTGATGCGCGCACACGTGGGCTTGACGAAATGCTCGGGGGAAGGCCGTCTGCTTCGGGTAGTAAATTGATGTGACAGTGGGGTTGCACATGCGACTTGTCGCAATATACGGAGTAAGATACGTAGTATTGTGATGAACCCGACCTACCACATACGGCAACCCACGCATGTGAGCAATGCGCGTAGCACACGGTCTGGATACCACACAAAGGGGGGGGGGAACACCGTCACACCGAAGTGTGTCCGTAATTAGATGACAGGTGTGCGCGTTAAATTTATAAAAAAGGGCGCCAAACGGGCACTTACCTGACACCTGGCACCGGCATATGAGCACCTCAGGGGTGAGCACTCTATGAATGAGGGCATGCACTGGGTCCACTACTACTACTAAGTTATAATAACTACAAAGTCATGTTCCTTTTTAAGTGTTAATCGCCTGAATGGCGAGAACACGTTTATTGCTTGGTAAAATACATTTTGATCTGAAGGTTTCTTAAATTAAATTCTAATATTACTTTTACAATAGATGACTTTTTTTGAATGTCTTTAAAATGAATACAAAAATAATGGTCGTTGATTCTACCTCTTTCGATGATTGCACACCTGTGGTCGCCCTCAAATCAAACGCTGTCGCGAACCACGTTGCAGCAAGAAAGTAGCAGTTCATTCGGCGCCACCGTTCCTTCCCGTTCCAGTACTTCGCAGATCCGACGCTCGAAGTCAGGAAATGGTTGAAATGAGCCCCGATCGGTGGGTATCGGAGGGGGGCCGTCAATCCGTATCAGGTCAGCCTTGATAACTCGGCTGTACTGTCGATCCTTACGAATCTACGCCGGCCCGTTGAAACGGAATAAATTCCAGTTTGTGATTTCAAACGGGGCGGCCTGCACTCCGTTGGTCGGACAACACTAATCGCTGGCTCCAACTACCTCTCCTCAACACATCAGCCTGTTTGCTATGCCGTTATCTCGCCTTCTATCTGTCTTCTGATAAAAATCCTAGTCTCTCGAGCTTCCTGCTTCGCATCCCCACTTTTTTCTAACTTCGCACATCGCTCCTTCACGTGATCAGAATTTCAAACGCTATTGGTCAAAATCTCAATTTCTAGAATATTCAACGCGAGTCGGAAGCCGATAGGGCATTTCCTAACTAACGTCATTTTCTGGGCGCCTGATTGGTGGTCTTTGTTGTGCGTGTGTTTTGGCCAGTACACCAGAGACGGACAAAGCAGTCCTTTCTGCTGTCTCCGCGATGATTGTATGTGTCCTATGGGATTACGTAAACAGTAGCCGGGATCCCTGTAATTCAATCCCGGTGCCATCGTGTGCACAATGGCGGGCAGCCGCCCGCTCTTTGCCTGAGGGGTTGTCCCGGGAGGCGACCCTACCCTAGTGGTAAATATGGGAATAGGACGACAGGCGCGTGTTCGCGCGTCATGCGCTGAGCCGTGTCGAATCAGGGGCTGTCCTAATTTGGGTCCGTCCGGTCCGTCCGGTCCGTCCGGTCCGTCCGGTCCGTCCGGTCCGTCCGGTCCGTCCGGTCCGTCCGGTCCGTCCGGTCCGTCCGGTCCGTCCGGTCCGTCCGGTCCGTCCGGTCCGTCCGGTCCGTCCGGTCCGTCCGGTCCGTCCGGTCCGTCCGGTCCGACCGGTCCGTCCGGTCCGTCCGGTCCGTCCGGTCCGTCCGGTCCGTCCGGTCCGTCCGGTCCGTCCGGTCCGTCCGGTCCGTCCGGTCCGTCCGGTCCGTCCGGTCCGTCCGGTCCGTCCGGTCCGTCCGTCCGGTCCGTCCGGTCCGACCGTCCGGTCCGTCCGTTCGTCCGTCCGTCCATGAACACTACTGGCGCCTGAACCATACGTAGCATTTTTTCCCAAATTGAAGAAGCTCCTGTTCTTTGAGATCGAGTCGTAGCTTTGAGATTTTGAAAAACATTCTTCAAAATTTAGGGGTACTTTACACGAAGCCCCACGGACATTTTCAAAATTTTCCCAGAAACTGCTCCAATTCTTTTCTTTAAATTTCTTGTAAAACCTGAGTAAAATAAACTTATAAAGGTGGCATAGGTTAGACTTTCACTGTTAACTTTGAATTTTCGAAAATTGCAAAAGTTTGAAAATTTTCGGCGTCTTCCAACAACTACAAAATTAAAGATAGAGATCTTTCGTTCGAATGAACTTTGTGGTTCATAATTAGTTCTTACATAAAGTTTACGTACATTAAAAAATTAATAGTTTGCGGGCAATATTGCATGCAATTTGTGCAATTTAAAAAAATAACAAATGAGATTTACTCAAAAACCGCTCCAAATTTATTTAAACTTTTGGTAGCGATTGTGCTAAATGTACTCTATTGGATGACATAAACGCAATTTTCCTACATTCTTTTGTTTTTACAAAAATTACAAAATTTTAATTTTTTGACTAGCCTCTCACGTCGTTAATATTTATATTACCAGCCATTTGTTCACATTATTGCATGCATGAGTACATGTGCGTTTAATAATTTCTTATAAAATTTCTCGAAAACTCTCAAGTTTTCTGTGAAAACGAACTCAAATTTCTGCATTTTCAAAATCGCTCAAACAGCATTTTCTCCAAAACGCGTTCAAATTTTTCTCCACATTTTTCCAACGGATAGTGCTAATTGCACTCTTTAAGATGATCTAAATTTAATATTGCTGTATTCTTTTGCGCGATGGGGGCAGGGAGGCGAGCGGACAGGAAAGAAGTTAGTGGGATGCCGGAGAGAGAGGTTGTGGACACGTGAGCGGAGGCGGTGAGCTTTTTGGGAAGCAGGTGTGGTGGCGACGGTACCTGGAGGTGGAACGGCGGACGGAGTCGATGCGCCAGTGTCTTGGGACGTTGGAATTTGACGTCGTTACGGACAGCTTGTGTTGCGGTGAGGAGTAAGCTCGGGCGCCTGCCGCCGCCCCTGACCGCTGCAAGCTTTGCCGTTGGTGGAGGCCGTAGCTCACGAACTGAGGTCGGTTTTCGGTGAATACTTGCTCCACCTAGTTTTTTTTGTCACTACAAGCTGTTATTACTGCGTGAAGTCTCGAGTTTACCGTATTATGAGAGGCGGTGTTCCAGCCTCCATACATAGTCATGTTTTGTAAGGACTCCTACATGTACAGACTTGTATGAGAGTGAAATTCTGAATGCTGTAAATCTTGCATGTTGAAATTGATTTATTTTTCCAGCTGAATGTAAATTATAAATTTGTATTCGTTTTCAAGTTGTTTCAAGAAAAAGATATTCTAAATGATTGAAGATTCTTTGAGTATTTGTCTTCATCTGTTAAAATAGCTAAAAAATGACAGATAATTGAATGAAATATTTTGATTTCAGTAGATTTGGCCTAGTGTTAACGTCGTTAACTAGTTAGATGTTTTTTCTATTTCTCGCGAGATATAGATCGCGAGGAATAAATGGTTGAGCAATATTCGTTACCTAAATATATTTGTACACCGATCTCAGGTTAGCAAGACAAATTTGAGTTGTTGGTGTGCGAAGAAACAGAGTGGTTATGAAAAGCAAGGATATGGTGAAAGATTCACTATGTGTGCCAACTTATTCATTTAATATCCTAATACGAATCTATGTGGTGAATTAAAACATATTATTTTAACAAAAACGTTTATTTTGTTTCTTAAAGGCACGATAAAAATACTTGATTTATGTACATATTGATATTTTCTTGATTATTTCTTGATACGGCACACTTTCTCTCTATTTATTTTCACTGTTCACTTCTTTTTCACTGTTGCACAGTCCTGAGCACTGACCACAGTTCACGTCACTGAGCACAATCCACGGCACTGCTGTTCACCGCGGTGCACACACTTCACAGCTCAGCTTCCACTTCAGACTGACTCGCGGCCGCCGGCGCAGCGTATTTATTCTCGGCTGGCGCCCGCCTAGAATTTCCTGGAACTTGCGATGTACATCGCGAGCACTCCGGGACCATATAGTTCGAGGGGCGCAGGCAGATGTCGCAATCCGCGCATACCCCGAAACCATCTAGTTTCGGGGGGCACCGGCAGATGTCGCCATCCGCGCATTCCCCGGAACCGCCTAGTTCGGGGGGGGGGGGCGCCGGTAGATGACGAAATATTCATTACAATACATTTCTGGCTCATCCTTGTAAAAAGAAAAACTGATTTTTAAGAAATCTGAAATGCAAAATATCGTGAACTTTCTTAGATTGAATGTCGTCTATTGAAATTGTAGATTTGATGAATGGTATTATTAGCACTTGTACAAATTGACTACTTCAGTATTATCATCGTTATTTGAGTGTCATTGGTATTGCCATCCTATATTTTTTTGCTTGCGACAATAGTCCGATTATATCTTGTTCTGTGGTCATGACTTTTTGTTGTTGTTTTTTTCAGAATTTTCAGAAGAGCCACGATTCTACGAGAATCCCCCAACCGAAATTTTTATCACTTACACACGAGAGTAACGAAATATACGCAGAAAGAAGAACTATTTTCCTTTCGTCCAGGCTTCCCTTATGACCAGAGCGCAAAAAGACGCATAGCGGTTTTCTTGGCCCAATTTTCTTCAAAAGCTCTCCCAATATTTCGCAGCCTCAGTAGTATCTAATGTAATATCGAGAAAAGTAAATGATAGTTTTGGTGCTAGGATGCCAATGCTATACGGAATAAACCGAATAGCATACTCAAGGTTCGAAAAAGCAGTTATTTCTTGTTTTGTTTGTTATATCCACTCTCAACAATTCAACACAAATAGCAGATATTACTGTGCTTTCTTGTTGCTCATGTCACATCGTAGGAATTTCGAATTGAAATGATTCGTTCTTATCTTTAAATCGCAATCGAATATCCGTCCGGTTTTGAACACTTTATAAGGAGTACAATTTTTCTCTAGGTCACTCAATCTCAATTAAAAGTAAGCTAACTAGCCTTGTTTCAGAAACTCATATTTTTTAGTTGCCTTTTAATACCATATTCATCACAAGTGAAAGAACAGGTTTCGATGAATTAACAAACTCACTCAAATTTGATAATTATAACTTCCTTCATACTGTGACGCCGAGCACAGGTGTGGGCTGTTGCCACTGTTGTTGGTATGGGAGGCCGCGCGCCTGCGAGGGCGCAGTTCGTGCCCCCCCCCCCTCCAGGCGGCAGTATCGGTCGTAGCGGAGGGGCAGTGAAAGGGGGGAACGTGGGGAGTAAGAAAGGAGGGGAGTGAAGTAGGGTTGGGATCGACTAGGTGTGTCGCGAACCAGTTGGATGTGAACGGTAGGAGTGGAGTGAAGGCAGTGAGAGATGAGATACTGCAGTTTCTCTGTGTAAGTGCAATATTTTATTGGAGATTGTCTAATATCACAGATTGTGATATAAATAGCGGAGTGGAAGGACAGTTACACAACTATTTCTAATGTTATAATGTTTCAGCAAAACGTGTATCCGTGAATTTCTTCTGATTGTAATTTGTATGATGTGATTTCATGGCATGTAGGATCAGCATTTGACAGAATTGTTATGTGACCCTGCAGGGTAAGGAAGGCATAATGTTGCAATGATTACTTGTATGGCAATGAACTGGTATTATCATTTAAGAGTTTGGGGAATGATACTCCAAAGTGTCTTGAGTATTTAACACAAGCAATGAAAAGCTTTGTCAATTTTGAATCTTTTTCCTTACAATTTTTGTAAAAATGGTACAGAATGTTAATTTCATTGCTTACATTTAACTTCTTACTTTTCTGTTGTTGTGTGTTGATCAAATTTGGATGTAAATTTTTATTGAAAATAAGGGAATTGTAATAAATAATGTACAATTCTGAAGTGTTTGGTGCAAATGCACATAATTGTTGTACAGATTATATGGAATGATAATGTTCATTCCAAATAATTGAGTTATTTGTTCAAATTAAATAATTTGATTTTCGTTTTTTTTAAAGCTGGTTGTTTATAAACCTCAGAATTGTTCTAGGAATATTACTTCTGTGTTGTTGGTTTTCATTTCGGGACGCGTGGGAGCAACCAGGTCAAGAACTCGGCCCCCCCCGGTCCCCGACTTCCGTTACAGGAGGTATCAAAATATCTTGCAAACCTTGGATGTACGGCCCTCCGCCCGGCGGACGCCACGTCGCCGCGCGAGCACCCCGTTACGTCACAATACAGATAAATCATGTACCAACAATGAAACGCAATTCACGGAAATTCAACTGCCGTCTCGCGGCGCGGAATAGCATTGTTGTATTTCTATATGATATTCCCTGAAAGCTAGAAATTTTCCTTTCATATTACATTCAAATCGTATTTTTAAAAACATGTTTAATAATGTTTTGGAAATGCTTGAAAGAAAATGCTTGAATACATTGAAAACGCAAATACATTCCTCGCAACATGGACAAAAAATACGGATTATCAAATAGGTTTCAAATAATTTCTAAAAGTTTATTAGAAATTCTTGCAAATTCAGTCAGCCTTCTTACTGCTCGTTGTGTATATTTCGCGAATGTTCATTCCCACTTGTGATATGGCATAAAATTCTGGGGAAATACATCTTATAGCTCCAAGACTTTTAGATTACAAAAAGGAATTGTACGAATAATAAAAAAATCCCAACCTTGTGATTCTTGTAAGCCTCTCTTCATTTATCTAGGAATTTTACCATTACCTTGTCTGTTGATTTACGAATCAGTGGTTTTTGTCAAAAATGACTTTCTTAGGGGCGGGAATATATTTTCAGAAAATGCCGATGTCTATTACTATAACACTCGACGTAGAAATCATATTCATCAGGTGCAGTGGGGGCTCGCGGGTATTCGCACGTTCGCATGTGCACACCCAAATTAATTCTGTGCCATTTCTCTTAAACATCTCTTAACAAGAGGGGAATACAAGTCCTCTTGGAGCCTTTACGAAACATGTTATTTCAAAACACGCGCCATTCGGAAGCTGCAATTGCCGGTCCGTCCGCCTTTCGTGAAAGCCTGCGGGAGCACACTCGGGAAAATGCGACCGAGGAAACGGTGTCCTAGGCTGCCGCGGGGCTGCTGGGGAAGGAGGGGGAACAACGGTGGCTTATGGAGGACTGGAGCAATCCCCGCGCGGTGCTCCTTCTACGGCGCAGGCGCAGTGGCGATCTCGGGAAAAGCCTTGACGTGTCTCGAAGATATGACACTCGAGTAGCACAAGTTTTTAACAGAAGTAAGTATGACATTGAACGAAGAAAGTGTGAGAGATCTCTCCACTTAAATGAGCTATCGCACTAGTGCGCGAAACGCGAATGCATTGCTGTGCAGTGTTGCATTCAAAAAAATGTTAATTGTATATAATATGTGTATTCTCTTGTGTTTTAAAGTGAGTTGCAATTACAAAACTGTTCCGAAGTATTCAAACCCCTAGTGTATTTTGTAAATGTAAGTATTAGGCTACGTTTCAATGTGTTTTGAGAAACCGAAATCAGAGAGTTGTTTTTCTGTCAAGGGTGTTTGTGCAACTAAAATGAATAGCGTTGAAAATATGAAACGTAAGAAATCAATGATTTCAATGAAAAAGCCACAGAAAAAAATTGCTGAAAAGAAACAATGGAATGGAATTGTTCGGCATGCTATCAGACGTCATAAGATGATTTGTGTTAAATTATCATTATTAATGTTAATGTGTGTCAATGCATGCATGTAATGTATATATATATATATATGTATATATATATGTATATATATATATATGTATATATATATATGTGAGTGTGAGAGTAGGTGAGTGAGAGTGAGTGAGAGTAGGTGAGTGAGAGTGAGTGTGAGAGTAGGTGAGTGAGTGTGAGAGTAGGTGAGTGAGTGTGAGAGTAGGTGAGTGCGAGTGTGTGAAGTAGGTGAGTGAGAGTGAGTGAGTGTGAATGATTGAGAGTAAATGAGAGTGAGAGAGTGAAAGAAAGCGAGAGAGTGAGAGTGAGTGTGAGAGTGAGAGTAGGTGAGTGAGAGTTTGAGAGTAGGTGAGTGAGAGTTTGAGAGTAGGTGAGTGAGAGTGAGTGTGAGAGTAGGTGAGTGAGTGTGAGAGTAGGTAAGTGCGAGTGTGTGAAGTAGGTGAGTGAGAGTGAGTGAGTGTGAATGATTGTGAGTAAATGAGAGTGAGAGAGTGAAAGAAAGAGTGAGAGAGTGAAAGAAAGCGAGAGAGAGTGAGAGTGAGTGTGAGAGTGAGAGTAGGTGAGTGAGAGTTTGAGAGTAGGTGAGTGAGAGTTTGAGAGTAGGTGAGTGAGAGTGAGTGTGAGAGTAGGTGAGTGAGTGTGAGAGTAGGTAAGTGCGAGTGTGTGAAGTAG
>BLKR01017095.1:0-15632 GCA_011170035.1 Teleogryllus occipitalis
ACAATATTTTCAACCCGAGCAATACCGATATGTCACATGAATATAAACTAACATTTATTTGAAGACAATATGGTGGAATATGCATTAAGAAGTTGAGACGAAAGGTTAGCTACATCAAAATATAACGAACGCATGGATTGGCTGGGTGAGAGAAGGACGGTCAAATGTTATGAAAAAAAAGAAGGGAGTTTAATAGGAAGCTTCGAGGGGTGAATCATGCAAGAAGAATTGATTCTGACCGGCATCGCGTGTCTGAACGGATCGTGGGTCGTGAGAGGGAGAGAGGTAGTGCAGATAGTCAGAGTCGGGTTATCAGATTGTGAAATTTGAAGGACAGCAAATAATATTGCAGATATTGCATGTGAAAGTAATATTGATGCATAAATTGGGACTTCGTCGGGAGTGGTAATCGAGTTATAGGTTTCGGGACTATGTCATAGGACGTAATCAGGACTGATATAATTTTGATAGTTTGACACCATCTTGGATAGGAGCAGAAGAGGATTTCTTGGAACTTTGGACTACGGCAAGCTCGCAAGATATTTCGACTGAGAAGTCTTCGAGGGACATCAACGAAGAATAGATAAGTTAACCGCGGTATAAAATTCTAAATTCAAAGATATCTTGATCAAAGGCCTAACATTAAAATCATGTATTAAATTCACTATATTGTTTGCAAAAAGGTAACAATAAACTTTGTTAAATTTTGTTCTTTAGAAAAGAAAGTGATCTTTCATTTAGTCAATCCAAACAGTAATGAACTAGGAATTAGAATCATTCTAATTTCAGATTCCCAGCAGCGCTGTATAGTCTGCGGATCCTATAATCCATTATAAAGGTAATAAGGATTATATATATCGTGACCCATTGACCCAGCAAGCCGGACGCTAAGATCTTTGCGAGATATTAAAGTAGAGAGAAAATTTGTATATCTCAATGTATATATCGTAAATACATATGGTTTTGTAAGATAACATTATTTTACCTATCTCTATTGCAAATACGTAATTCGACACATTTGTTTTACTTTCTTGCTACATTTTCATTTTTGTATGGAACTTTGAGCGTTCATTTGTTTGTGGAACCCAGCCTGTGCCCTACCTGGCGCTCGCCATTACAGCCCACCCATCAGCGAACTTGACAGAGCCTAAGCTTCCCTTAGCATGCTGACGTAAGCCTGCTGTAAACTGCCGAACGGCGCTAAGTGCGGCGTAACCGGAAGTTAAATCGCGTTTCCTGTCGAGAGGTCGCTCATGTCAGTCACCGTCTGTTAGTGCTTTGTCCTCGGAGTATAAGCCCATCGATCCAATTTTCAATTGAGAGCCATGGTCAGACTTCATCCCCCTCTCAACTACTTTCTCCTCTCAGTCCACCCTCTCTCTACATCAACGGAAGTCTTACAAGTCTCCGGCAAACTCTTTCTCCACTAATCTGCAGTTCTGTATACATTTTTCATTTCCTAAAAAAGGAAATACATTTTACAAAAGTCTGTAATGTAAAATTCCGCCATCGGCGGTCGAAATTCCCTTCTAGTTAGCGGACACCAAGTGTAAGTTGAAGTGTCTCGTACAGAAACTATCTCACGATTAATTTGTGATGTGTTTAGTTTCCCAAATTATCCAGGGCTGCGAAAAAAAATTATTTTCCGCTCTTTTGGTTCTGATGGGTGATTTGAATTTATTTGATCTAATACTTAATAGACCTGAAATCCATTTTTCTCTGACATGTAAGAATTTTGTTTTGTAATTTCAAAGAAAAGACTGGAAAACAAAATCCCTTGATTTACGAAAAATCAAAGAAACGCACAGTGAATACTTGGTTTAATACTAGATATATACAATTAATACCAAAGAAATATGTATCAATATGTATGCAAACAGTACACATGTTATGCACATTGACAACATGCTTACATTAGCAATAATGTTACATTTATGCTAACAATGTCAGAGACTGGCTGATATAGGGGGGGACATGGCCCCCATATCCCCCCTGAAGGCCTAGAGATGTCTTTTTTTATCTTACTTTATTTGGCAAAATCGATTTAAATATTTATGTTAGAAGTATGTAATTACTAAATAATAATAATAATAATAATAATAATAATAATAATAATAATAATAATAATAATGTACAGTATCTTATATACACTACTTATGTGCAATTCTACACTTATTCTAAGGACCAATAGTGTGGTCTACCAGCATCACTTTACCCCATATGTCTCCGTTTTACAATCTCTTTTAAGAAATTCTCCCAATGTTCAGCACTCAAATCCCCCAGATTGTCGGGGAAGAATTCAAGTCAGTTGCGAACAAAATTAAGTTTGATGCTCATGTTACAACCTGAATTCGTCATAAAAATTAACATTTCATCCACCATAATTTTGAAATCTTGATAATTTTTATTTCCTAAAGAAATTGCGGAGACGGTTTTAAAATCTGGCTAGGACAATATTTCTTCATCATTAATTAAAATTTCATATTGTGCATGACTTATCATATTTATATTGTTAGATCCCACGAATATGTTTTCTTAGGTAGCCCTCTGAAAGAAAAGGAAATTTTGAATAAATATATTTAAAGCATTTTCCATTCGTATTCAGAATCCTGATAGACTATTTCATTATACGAAGCTTGATATGGAATGATGGCAAAATATTTTCAGGATTAACCAAAATTCTTTGCATGATATTTTTAACCTAAGAATGGTTTTAAATCATTTCTGGTTGGCCAATCCCTTTTGACCCTGTGCAGTTCACGAGCCATTCCCATAGAAAAAAGGGAAACTTAGTAAATCCTAGTTGAAGTCCCAACAATATTCCAATAACTTTCAAACCTCCGGAAAGAAACAATCGGTGTTCTCCATAATTATTTTTTAAGAGCTCTTCCATATTATCGTATGTGTTCTTTAAATGAAGAGAATGGGCCACTGGCACTGAGACATATTGATTTCCATTATAAAGCAGAGCAGCTTTGATGCGGCGTTTCAAAGAATCTGTACACAAACTCCATTTATGACTGGCGTATCGAACTCCAAATTTTGAAAGTACATCATGAATGTTGTTGCACTATACAAACTGCCCCTATTTCGTGAAGTAATCAAGGAACTCTTCTCTCTCTCTTTTTATGCCAGTAAAATATTGTGCCTGGGGTGAGCATATTTTTCTCTTTAAACCGTGATCCTAAACCCTGTTGTGAGATCTCACCCCAAATCATTTTCTCCTTGATTAAACAACCGGGGTCTTCTCTTTCTTTGGGGAAATTAGTAACGTCCATTTCACTATCACAGCAGTCTGAGTAATTTGCATATGACGTTAGTGGTAGGTCATGTGATGGGTTTGGGAATGTCAGAACTCTTCTAGGTCGAATTCAGTCGCTGTCTGGAGGAGAATTCTAGTGGCCGACTGCTCTGATCGGTAGTTTTCCGTGGTTTCTCCGATCGACACCGGGCGAATGCTGGAGCAGTACCCTAACAAACGAGCCACGGACCGCGCGCCATCTTTCCTCCCTCTTCCTTGTCCTGTCCCTTACACACACACTTACACTAACATGCACTACACTACCACATATTTCAGGAGACCGGTCGGGAGCTTAGAGCTTGTCCCGGTTGGGGCGGTGCCCCGCTGGTGGAAGAGTCCTGGTTAGGGGAAACCCCACTAGCCGACGGTGGGTCGGCGCCGGATCTCACCATCCAGCGGGGTACGATCACCGCCACCTCCCGAGAAAAAACATGCACTACACTAACGAGACTAATGACCAAAGCAGTTGACGGGCCCGAAAACACGAAATCAATCAATCTGAACTCTGTGGTAGAGGTCTAATGGCTGACAGAATAGTCAAGTAAACTATTTCTTTCATATTTTTCTTATTATTTCAATACCAAAAAAAACTGAATTCCTGTAATCAGGTTGCAACACCGACTCTTTTATCACTCTGCATTTAATCAAAATTTAATTATTTAAATTATTTATTAAATTATTATTTATTTATTAAAATTAAATTATTTAAATAAATTTTTCTTTAAAAAAATCCTATGTATGGTATATGCGCTAGTGGTGTTTAGAGACGGACATTTTCTCTACTACAAACTTATGTACTCTGTGTATACGAAAAAGTAACAATGAAACACTTAGATAAGAAAATCCATTCTGAAACTAAATTCGTGTACACAGTGCGTGCGCCACGTCTTACGATACAGCTGACGTGATGCGTCAGCTGTAGAGCTCCAAGGAAGATGCCGACTGCTATTACGTATTTGCTATACCCGTGTTTCATAATGGAACAGCATTTTTTTGTTACGATTGGTGTGTAAAGAACCGTTGTATATTCTTGTTCGTGAAGACTGTTTTTGTATATTTAATGTATGTAGAATTGTAAAAGTATTTTGTGGGTACTTTAGAAGTGAACGGGCTACGTTTTGGAAAACATTTTGGCTGTTTTTTAGTGCTGCAGGCCATTAGTATTCACGATTTCTCCTCCATCAGTCAGGACAGAAAAAGCGATTACTGCAGTTGAATAATTAAATTTGTCATTCCTATAACAACACATGCTGCGTCTTTTGAGACGACATTCGTAGTGGTCTCGGAAAAGCTCGTCTTCCTCTTCTTCTTCTTCTTCTTCTTCTTCTTCTTCTTCTTCTTTTTCTTCTTCTTCATTTTCTTCTTCGTCATCCTCTTCTACTTTTTCTTCCTCTTCCTCTTTCTCCTCTTCTTTCTCTTCTTCTTCCTCTTCTTCCTCTTCCTCTTCTACTTCTTCTTCCTCTTCTTCCTCTTCTACTTCATCTTCCTCTTCTTCTTCCTCTTCTTCTTCCTCTTCTACTTCTTCTTCCTCTTCTTCTTCTTCTTCCTCCTCTTCTACTTCTTCTTCTTCCTCTTCTACTTCTTCTTCTCCTCTTCAGCAGCCGAGGAATTCGCCGGCGCCCGCGCTGTTGAAAAGAGCTCCCGGCAGGCGCGCGGAAGGTCAGAAGGTCACATCGACTCCCGTGGCTGTCTCTCACCCCGAGCTGCGCCTCGTCCTCCGGGCAGCCACACGTTATCTCGCGAGTCGTTTCACGTTCTCTCGTCAGCTTCAGCAGAGACCCTGTTTGAAACTACGACTTCCACCGCGCTAATCAAGATCCGCTCTTACTGATGTCGAAACAAATGTCATTTAATTTTTGTACAAATTCTTTGGACTGTTTACGAAGATGTAGACCACATTTACTGATTAACCGATACTCTTCTGCATTTCGAAGATATGAAAAAGTTTATAAAGTTCTGGTTATTGATAAACTTGATAAGACCTTGACTAATTATTATCTCCTTTATCCGTTGCATCCCATTACTCCTGAATCGTTCACTCGATCTACCATTTCATCAATATGCCCGGGCGCTGCAATTGGGTGTAGCATTTTTGGTCGTATGCTTGTACCAGTCTTTTTTGAGATGAATACACTAAAGAAAATATAATAGAATTAACAAGAAATATATAAATAATGGTATGGAATAATGATATGGGAAAAACGCTCTTGTATGAAGAAAAGTAATGAGTCTGAATACATAACCGTGCGTGACTAACCAACAATGTTTCATTGGATCATTTGAAAGTAATGTGTATTTTTTTGGAAACGTTTAAAATGAAATAAATCTCTTCTTTTTCATGAATGTATGTCCCAATTTAAGGTTATCCAAACGTTTTTTTCATGAAGCAATCTCACTAATGTAATAATTGCTTTGACACGCTGTCAATGCAGAATTAACAATTATTACTAACGCCATTTTTTGTGAAAACATTTTGTTCACTAATGTCATATCAAGCGTACATAAACAATATTTTATGTTTTTTTTATTTCTTTTCAGAGAATCAACTGGGTTTTGATTGACCACTCATTTAGGTGCCCTACGGACACAGAAGAGCGCATATTATGCAAAACGTAATCGGTTACAGGAAACGGGTTACAGCTTAAACGAGGTGATTGGTCCAGCGGGCTTCTTGGTCTTTCCTTATTTGATGCTATGGATCAAACTTCCTATTTGATTTGATTTATTTGGTCAGAAACAGTAAAAACTATATTTGACGTATGGAAGAGAAGAAAATCTGATCATGTTTTCCTGAATACCAGAATCTCATCCCAACATTTTAACGATAAATAGTTCAAAGTTATAATAATAATAATAATAATAATAATAATAATAATAATAATAATAATGATAAATGTTTTAAATGCCAGATATTATCAAGATTTTAAAAACTAGGCATATTCTTCTCATAGTTATACAAGAACTATTTGCAACGATAAACGAACTGCAGATTTGATTTTCCCGCATTGCTAACAACATAGTACTACAAGCAAAAGGAGAGCTCAACAAAACGTGCGCATAGTGAAACTACATTTATGTCCAGAAGCAAAACATCTCAGCATTTGCTCAATGGATCAAGGAAACTGGACAAACACCTGATAGAGATGGGGGTCATTGACCCGGAAGCTGAAGTAGTACATTACTTGTTACAGGCATAGTAAATCTTTTTTTAAAAACTTTATTTAATACAAATGTAAACTAATCCATTATATATCTTTTTTTGTTAAAATAAACATGATTTTTCTTTTTGATGATCAGGATATTCTCTAATTGTATATAGACAGTTATGTAGCAGAAACGATTTTCCATTTAACTTAAATTTGTGTACCCACTTCCATTGTTTCATGTCATCTGGCAATGCGTTGTAAATGACCTGGCCGCACACGTAACAGGTTTGACTTTGATTTTCCAGAGATTGGACTTAATGTAAATACTCTAGTGGCTGACTTTGTAACTAATACTCCCACTCCGCCCGCATTTCTTCAATCCATCGTTCAAGAAAAGTTGTGCGAGTAGTACATGTGTTGTATTGACGCCCTCCTTTCTCTCTCTTATTCAGTGCCTTCGTTCCGGCCCCCGTTCCGTCCTGCGCGTGTCCTCCGCGAGCGCTGTGCTCTTCCAGGCGAATTCCAAAGCGTCGGTGTCGGCGCGGGCGTTCACGCACCTTCCATATGTATTCGGGCGCGCGGCCGCCGCGAGGACGCGGGGAGTGCATCTCGCATGCACGGAGGCCTGCATAATTTATCCTCAGTCAGCGGCGCACGCGGCCGGCTCTCGCCCAGCCGCCACGCCCACTCCGAGAGACTGCCACAGCAACTCGCCAACAACAGGGCGGCCAACGTCACCACTTCAACTCAGACGCACTGCATTAGCATCACATTATGGGATATGACGATGATGTAAGGTCCAATAAGTTTGTATTGACAATCACCTTGTAAGTGTATTAGCTACAAAACATTATAAAACGTTTCGGAGATAGATTATCTCCATCTTCAGATGCAGCAATAGATTGATTGATTTTTTCGTGTTTCCGGGCGCGTCAACTGCTTTGGTTATTAGTTCCGTTAGTATAGAGCATGTTTTTTTTTCGGGAGATTTTCGCCAACAAGTTACCTCCCACGAGAGGTATGATAGTGTATTGCATGAAAGTGTGTGTAAAGTAAAGGGTAGGATAGGGCAAGAAATCGGAAGTCAAGATCTCACATGGTCCGTTTGGTAGGGCCTCAGCATTCGCCTGGAGTAGATCAGAGAAACCACGGAAAGTTCTCTATCAAAGCAGCCGGACGCTTCTTTTCCATACAGCCACCAAACTAGACCTAGCTATGTGGCTAGTGTCAAAAATACTGCCATCATCAAGACTCGAACCTAGGATCTCGCGGACCTACGTAGACGTTAGATGATGCCCTGAGCCACCTCTCTCGGTCAGCCGTTAACGATATATGTCCGTCTCATATATATTGTATTTAAATTTCATGTTGATTTATATTAATTATTTCACTTAAACCGGTTCATACATATGCACTGAAAACTAACAGTTGATTTCACGTGACATACGTTTTGGAAATCGAACAAGAGATGTGAAAATTTGTTTAAAAGTTGAAAATTCGTAGATCACATTCATTTTCAATTTATTTGTTTTAATTAATTGTATTTTTGATTGGAATTTTATCAAAGGATTTCTATGAATCTTTCTTAATTGTCAATAATATATTGATGTTTTGATTGTTGATTTTGTTTCACATGAATCGGGCATTTACGTTCATTTACCTCCACCCGAGTTCGAACCATACGGCGCTTGCGTGGCGTTGTGGTGTGAGTGACGGCAAGTGAACTCTGCGGATCTGAGATCGGGTCTCGGAGGGGGGAAAAATTGGTGGTTGAAAACCCCTTTTGTTGATTTATGTAGCAGTATATTTTTGCGTAGCATTTAGAATCAATGCGAGAAAGTATGTGCTTTGGTAGCCCCATTAGTTTCATTCAAGTAAAGCACATTCGCTATGCCTACTTTTCAGAATAAACCCACGACCTTCATTGGATTAATTAGTTTGTGTATGTAAATGAATTTGAGGCGTTGTTTCGTCCTATGTATTTATTTTAGCGTGCTAAAATAAATGCATACGACGAAACAACGCCTCAAATTCATTTACATGATGCAAATGTCGTTAACGCCGCACCATTTCCTACCATTAGTTTGTGTAATGTCAGGTTTGGCGCGGTTTGTCCTCAGGCATTGTAATGCTGTGGAGTGCAGCCGGTAGTTTCCAGAGGAGAGTAAATATTGTATAGTAAATGTAAATTAACGTGTACACAAAAAACCCGTGTCTGTATTTCACTCATATCACACTGATGTCACATTTGGTAATGTTCAAAGGTGCCTAAGAAGATCGTAGAATTATGTCTAACAACATAACGTCCTTCGTTTTACTCAAAGATAACATCGACAACCGCAAAATAAGATACTTCCGCACTACCTAATTAATAATTCTCGATTTTGCATTGTTTGCTTTTCAATTACGATACATAATACATGTCCTTCAATATCAAATATTTAGCAATGAAGAATATAGCTTTCTTTATGGTCAAAAATTTTCCGATCCTACAGATCATAAATATTTTAAGAGGATAAGTAATTACAATATAATTACTTTTTTCTAGGGCTTTTATCCAGCCAACAGTCGGTTACCCTTTACGTCCCGATGGGACGCTTATTCGACCATACACTAGACCAACACAGTTGCGGGCTCCTCTGATCTGGGGTCAGCAGAACGCGAGGCCCTCCGCGACAACACATACAAAGTCAAGGGACAAACAGCCATGCCCAAGGCGGGACTCGAACCCGCGACCCTTCGGACCGAAGCGCTGAGTCGGTACTCGCTCTTAGCCACCTCGGTCATCCAGGTCGGCATATAATTACTTAATATTACTAATTATAATTGGTTTCCTTTCCTCGAATGTTTGTTTGAAAAACCTTCTCGCCGAGACTGAAATGCCAGCGGCAGCGCCTTCGTGGGTTTGGACGCCCCACTACGAGTGGCGGGCGGGGGGGGGTGTCGATTTCGCCACCGCCAACAGGAAAGGAAGCGCGGCTGCCCGTGACGTCACGTGCGCCGTCGTCGGGTTGCTGTGGCGACGGGAGACGCCCGAGGACGTCGAGGGCGGGGCGTGGCGCGCTCCGGAGAAACGGGATCTTCGCCTCCCGGAATTTGTGGAGGCAGCTCGCGGATTGGTGGCGACATCACCGTTGCTCTGCCCCCAGCTGCTCGGCAGTTCACTGGTGTGCAGCTTTTTTTTTTTTTAAATTACTTCTTGTTCGGTATTTCTGGCTTTCAAGGGCGTTTATACATGATTTCAATAACAGTATAGGATGAACCATCATCAGGTCTGTGTCAACACAATAACAAGAAAAATGAGCTTGGCAAATTGTATTGTTGTGTGTGTGTGTGTGTGAGAGAGAGAGAGAGAGAGAGAGAGAGAGAGAGAGAGAGAGAGATAAAGAGAGAGAGAGAGGGAGAAAGAAAGAAAGAGAAAGAAAGAGAGAGAGAGAGGGAGGGAGAGACAGCGAGAGACAAAGATTATATTTTCAGATATTTAAGGAGGCTTGAAAATGTCCTTAGGATAACGTAAGTGGATTCTCTTTGGTTGTCTGTAATTCCTGTGCAGCTGACCAAATAAAGGAAAAGAGAGATCAATTCTTAAGTTCTTTCGTATGTATTAGACACAGTATGAGTATTAAATGTTCGTACATAGTATATTTTTCTGTAATGTTTTGAAGACGTGTATGTGCAATTCCTAATCCAATGGTGGCATTTGTTTGTAAAATGTCAATCAATCCTCATCTATTTATTCAAATTTTACAATAGTTCTTTTGTTTCGTTTCAATAAATATCAACGTTGGAAGTGAAATGTTCATGAATTCAAATGTAATTCTCGTTTTTTTTTTCGAGGAATATAGGGAATTTACTCATCAGATTGGAATTGAAATTACTAGTAAAATCAGCTACGTGATTTTGTTTACCCTGAGGTTTTATCAGTCAACAGTCATTCAGCATTGTCATGTGCTAATTACACTTGTTCATTTATTTTCATCTTTGTAGAGCCACGGACGATGGGTCTCGAATCATATATATGGATATTTATTCTTTACATTGTATTTATATTGTAATATACTACTTTGTGGTTGATACATCTTCGATCCTTAATTAATAATGATTGTGGAGTATTTATTATTTTTTTATTTATAACACACAACAGGGCAAAGCCCCAATTATAGCAGGTACCAGAAATATAAATTAACTAAAATACAAAAAGCACCCGAGAAAAAGTCAATGAAGAATATTTAAACAAGTACAAAATTATGCACTATTGAATGTAAAACATGAATAAATAGTGTTTCAAATAACATCTTACATGATTAATAAAACATCGAAAGTTGCAAAATTTAAAGTTTTTTGGGGGTCTTCCTACTACTATAAAATTGAAGGCCGAAATGTTTCCTTGAAATGATGTTTGTTGCCAAGAAATAGTTCTTTGATTAAGGTCATATAAATCTTTTTGAAAATTCTCGGTAGTTTTCGTGCAACAGTGCGTGCAGTATTTGGAATAAATAAAAAAAAGAAGATTTTGTCAAAAACGACACTCCAAATTTTTCTTTACATTTTTTGTATCAGTAGTTCAAAATGTACCCTATACGATGACAGAAACGCCATATTGCTCTATTGTTTGGTTTTAATTGCTTTATTGTTTGGTTTTATTTATAATGCAAAAAAGTTCGCCTAAGATTTTTCATTAGGTCCAACATTTAACAGATTAAGAGCAGAGTCAGTAACACCTGGTAAATTGAAATCGCCTCTGATTACAAGTTTACTTACAAAAACCTTATTATTGATATCAAAAAAAAAAGTCTATTCACGGCAAAACGTCTGTCTGCCAGTCTGTCTATACTTCCGGCCGTCCGTGGTCAACGCTATCGTCTAAACCGTTCAGTCAATTTTCTTAAAAAACTGATGATCCGAATAAACTCAAGAATTTGTGAGTTTCAAGAGGATATTTTGATTTTTGTGGACACATTACATGAAGCCGTGATTAAAATTTTTACTTGAATAGCGAAAAGAACGCTTAAGAGAATGGTGCACTTTTCATATTTTCTAAAATCCAAGTGTTTTGTAACTTGCAAAAGTAGATTTTTTGTTTGCGCGTCTTACTAAAACTATAATATTGAAGATAGAGATGTCCTTAATGAAATGTGTTCCTTATCAATTTCATTAAAATTTTTCATTTATTTTTTCTTGCCTCTCAAAAAGTTCAAACCGGTCTTTAAATATTTTCAATCTCAATTATTCGGAAATATTAGTAGCTTTACTGTAATTTGGAGCGAAATAAAGGCAATTGAATTTTTTCTCTAAAACCGTTCCAAACTTTTTCTTTACATTTTGTCCACTTATAGCGGAAGGGATGGTTAAAAGAATTGCGCGATTTTCATTTCCTTCTAACTCTGAATTTGTGAAAATAGCAAATTTAGAAATAACGCAAGGAAGTATGTGATGTTGTAGCATCACTAGTTTTTAAGTGTAGCCTTAGTCTTTACATAATATTTTTATAAGCATGAATAACATTTTGAAGTGCTTTGTAATCTTATTAACAAACAAAAGAAACTTTTCCCATTTGAAGTAAAAAATTCTCTTGGTGGTACAGTTGTGGCAAAAATTAGATGTTTACACACGTAAGTGAAAGGTTTGTCAACAGGAATATCTTAAACGAATCTTAGGAACACAGCGCAATCTATTTGTGACGCAAAATCCTAAAGTACTTCTGCAAAGCGCTTTATAATGTGGCTATTTTAGGCCAATGAGGAGCGAGATGCAATCGAGAAGTCGGGTAAGGGAGACGACAATGGAAATTCAAATCCACGCGCTGTTGTCATGCCAATGGCTTCATCGACAATCACGCAAGCTTTTCCGAGAAGATTGTGCAGGAAATTAAACTTAACACTTTTGTTATTCATGAATGATGAAATACAGTTTTGTGTTGCGCTCCATCAGTAATGTTTACTTTTCCGTGAATAGAGGCGGAGGGCTAATAATTTCACGAAAATTTGATCGCGGAAATTTAACGGAAATACACGATGTGTTGGAGTACCAGATACTGTGTTACTATTACTTCCACTTTCCAGTTTTTTGTAAAATCCATGTGTGACCGTTCAATCGGCAATGAACATCACAAGTTCCCAAACATAACAAGTCTATACTTTTTTTAGTTACATTGATCCAAAAATTTCTGAAGAACTGCATTCTTTAATTTTGTAATCACTGTACGATAGGTCAACTTGTCATACGCTAATAAATTTAAGGCAGCTTTTTAAAAATATTTGTAATAGAGTGTTTCGCTTCTTTCCCTTATTTTTAAGTGGAAGCTTAATGAAAAACCTGTTTAAATTCTGACAGGTTTCTAACAGCACATGACAACGGATTTGCCAACAACGTTGCAATTCACCTTCATATTCCTGTGTAATTTTACAGGAGGTAAATATTTGTCTCATTATCATGCATGGATTTCCTGCGTTGTTCAGGTTTGCTGTGGTCTCAGCAGGGAGAAAATGTTGACACAACGTGCATTGATGTTGGCGATAATAGATAATTTGCTATCATTATTTATCGGACACAATCGATTATAAATCTAGAATATTGCATCAACTAGAATACGAAATTCATTTATTGTATCTCTCATGAAAAGTTCATGAATCTCACTTGGAATTCATCAAGACGCTATTATAAGTCATTCACTTCCCCTCTACAAAAGAACAATTATGTTTTTAAACCGTGTATAAAAAGTCCCGTTGGTCCCGAAAGTGTAGTGCATGTTACCATCGCGGTGATCTTCCTAGATCTGGATGACGAAATCCGGTGCCACACTACACGTTTTTGCCACACAGGTATCTCCTATTTCTAAGCTCCCGACTGGCCTTTCAGCATGTCTGGTAGTGTAAGTTTTTGTGAGGGGGATAGGACAAGGATTGATGGACAAGACTAATGAAATGTTCGCATACGGTTCCTTTACCCGTTTATTAAGGTACTGCTCCGGCACTCGCTAGGTGTTGATTGTGGAAATCACGGAAAACTACATATCGGTGCAGCAGGCCGGTAGAATTCTCCTGCACACTGCGTCTGAATTCGACGTAGCAACGCAACTAGTGTCGAAAATCCTGCAACTGTCGGGAATGGAACCCTAGGATATCGCGGTCAGAGACACTGCTGTGACATTAATTGATGCACTGAGCCACCTGAGACGGTTGACTGACGGGACACGTTGCTTTTCTTATGCCGTGTTATGCAAGGAGATCTTTCTGGACGTTGTGTTACATTCTGGATGACATTGCCTGGGTCGTCAGAAACGTTCGAAATTGGGTACGATGACGCTATATCTCCACCTATAAAACATTGATTTAGAGTGGGGAATAGTCGTACGGGTGGAAGTACTACTCGCGCAACTTTTCTTGAACGATGACCTTGATTCTGCCTTCCTTGAGCAATAAATAGTTGAAAGCAAAAGCTCACAGCGAGCACTGATGACAACATTCCAAGCATTAAAACTTCGTTGGCGCGAAACAGAAGCTAGTTGCTTTCATAATCGAGAACGTGTGTTGAGCTTTATTACCATTATCTAAAGACATGGCTGAGGCAGGTCCAGGTCCTTCAAGGAAAGCACCTAAATCTCCTATCTAGTGTCCCTGCTGTTGCCTACCCAGAGCAATGACCTGGCCGCACACGTAGCAGGTCTGACTTTGATTTTCCAGAGGTTGGCATTACTGTAAATACTCTAGTGGTCGACATTGTAACTAATACCCCCACCCCGCCCGCATTTCTTCAATCCATCGTTCAAGAAAAGTTGCACGAGTAGTAGTAAATTTGTGTTAGATGAGACTTGCGAAGAGAGAATTTTTACCCTGCATCACTGTTTCTCTCCTGAACAAAGAGTTGCGTGTTTGATCACGAAATGTCTGTCGATTGAAGTACCATCTTACAGAAGTTTGTACATTCGTAATGTGATAAAGGATAGTTCTAAAAAGGCATGTTTCTCTTTCAATAGTAATGTGATGGTCTATTCAGACGCGTCCAAAATAATGTATTTATTTTATTATTATTATTATTATTATTATTATTATTATTATTATTATTATTATTATTATTAAACATTCAATTAGAACTAAAAACACGTTAATTTCGTATGTCAACAAGAACAAAACACGTGAAAGTGCATAACTGAAAGCTGTTTTCTCAAATTTATTGATATTCTAAAGAACTGTGCCCAAAATAGACTGTGATAATGTCAATAAATAAAAACAGGACATATGTACAAATAATGACACGTTGCAACCCTAGAGTATTTCGTAAATAAAAAGATTTCCATGATAATAAATTAATTTTCCATATTAGGAATGAGACAGTGGAACGTTCTCACATGCGTGACGAAGAATTACTGATAATATGTTCAAATAAGGAAACAAATGATTAGAAAAGGAGTTACGAATATTTTAAATATCTTGGAATGTATTTAGGAATTGATGGCAACGCTAAAATGCTATTAAAGACAATATAATATAAAAAAGACGTAAAGAAACAGTAGTAATGTCAGAGAAGAGTTTTCTTTTGTTTAAAACAACGCGGTATAGTGGATGAGAACAACAATGTTTTTTAGATGAGATGTGATAGAGATGCCGTGGCGAGCGCATCGTGTTATTTTGGTCGTAGGAATGTTGACTTGGAGAGATAACCTTGCGTTGCCGTAGTAAACGCATCGCGTGTTATTTTGATTGTAGAATCAAAAACGTCATGAGATGAGACTGTGATATCGTGGTGAACATTTTATATAATTTCGCGTTTTAGTTTCGAAGTTTTAAAGTTTTTATGGAATTAATTTGAAGACGTTGAATATTTGCATTCGCGAACAATGTCATATAGACTTGTGAATAAGTGAGACAAAATCATGAAGTGCACATTCTTTGCTGAATGTTATGATTTCGTATTTGAAATGGTGGAATGTGAACAGCAGTGGCCGCCAATCGTCGTGCAGCAAAAACGGAAGTTTGAAAACATTTTTGTTTTCCATCATCAAAATGTATAGCAAGGCCAAGACTGTTAGTTTTATGATCCTAGAGAAAAGACAGGGGAGTAATAAGCTGACAGCAGTAACTAATGAATTGGATACTCAAGAAAATAGCTTTAAAACGGCTAATAATGAATTACGGTAAACGATTGCTAGTGTTCGGGAGGAAAATAATTCATTCAAAATTGAAACT
>BLKR01017096.1:0-15629 GCA_011170035.1 Teleogryllus occipitalis
ACTGAAAGTACAACATTCGTTGCATTTGCATCTGCGAGGCCAAGTGAAGGCGCGACGTGGACTCTAGTGCCATTGCTGTTCAAACTGCACATAACAGGTCAAGTGGCAAGTTACAGGATAGCGCTCTTTTCGCATTCCCCATTTCCCATCTACCCGTCCTCCAAAACATGTCATCTTCAAAATTTACTTGTCCTAAAAAGGTTGTGTTCCCATGAGACACGCAAACCTGGTGTAAAATGCCTAAGAGGCCTAGTCGCTTCCGAGTTATTTGGGATTATAATATGTGTTGCAATAATCCTTTTTTTTTTGGATGTTATAACCTGCATTTTTTTTTCTTCTGAAATCTTTTCGGTGTAGGTTGGGTTGTAATTTCTATCCACCAGTATTACACTTTCAAGGTTTTGTGTCGATGGTTTCATATCAACTGCCAAAAACTATCGTCTTTTCTTAACGTATGATATACTTATATAAAGGATTAGAAAGATTAAAAAATTTTAATGTGTAACTAAATTCCTTCTTCTTCTTCTTCTTCTTCACTATCAAGGATTAGGCTAATAACCTGTTCGGTCTTCACTCCAACCACCTTTGCCTTTGACGTCCTATTTCTCTTCTTCCTAAACGTGTATAAGATAATACTGATTTTGTTATTCTTGTATTATCCATTCTATGTATATGTTGTACCCAGCGTTGTTTATTTTCTTAAATACGGCCATTCATGGAAAATATGTTTAGATCAGATCTTAGTTCTCACCCGACCGCTGTGATGTGCGAATCGTGTCCGCAGCTCCGTTGTGCCTTACCTTGTCGCCTGCGAGTGCGCCAAGATAAGGAGAGGTCCAGCGATAATAAACCTGTGTGCAGTAGTTCTTAGTGAACAGTTATATTTGTGCAGTGAAACGGTGTTATTAATTTCAATTCTACAAAGACAATTCATATATAAAACTGAGTGATTACAGAAGTGTAATCGGGTAGGCTCGGTAGCATGTAGTGCGAACGCAAAAGCTACCAATACCCGGAAAGCTACGTATTTCAACAAATGCCATTAGAAGAATTAGCAAGCAGCGGTAAACAACATGGATCTTGATTCATCTGATCCCGTGAACCTGACGCAGAATGCATGGCTAATATACACACCAGCTTGGTAAAAAAGACCGAACCCAGACGTCGTCGACCCTGATGTAAATAGAAGGGTAAGGCAAAAGACAGCATCTTGCGATAATAAAAATAGTATTTATACAGTTCCCACCAAGAATCAATTCAGTGCTCTCAATACAGAAGATTCAACAGAAAACTTCTCCAAAAACCACAGTGCCTCCAATTTTTGTGCCAAATGTAAATAATGTTCCAGCCATGATTAAGTTTATAAAGGAAACTTTAAAAGCCGAAGACTCGAAATAAAATCTCTGGCAAACGAGAAAATTAAAATAGCACCGAAAACTCCAGATGTTTACAGGGGAATAGTAAAACATTTATCAGACAACTATGTAAACTATACATACCAGTTGAAACAAGAACGTGCGTATAGAATTGTCTTGCGGCACATACATCATATGGTAGATGTAAAAGATATCAAGGCTGCGCTTTTGGAAAAGGACCATAAAGTTAGAAACATAATAAATGTCCGCCATAGGTAAACGAAGTTATCTCTGCCTCTATTTTTGTAGACCTTGAGCCCAAATCTAACAACAAAGAAGTATTCAAAATTAACCGACTGCTAAATTGTGTTGTTGCATTTGAACCACCACGCCTGAAACGAGAGATAGTTCAAGACTAAGAAGAATCTGGCAAGCTTCAAAATATCCTGCAGATCGTACCAACTACAACAGAGCAACTTGGCAACTAAGGTGCCTCCTAAAATATTTCAACAGCAACAGGTTTCAAGATTTCATAACCAACCTCACCCCAACAGAAGATACTAATTACTCTCTATTTAAAGTCATCAGGAAGCTGAAACAACCGACCAAACCAAAACCCCCAATCAGGGAGGGATATGTGCTGGGCGAGAAACCCCACAGAGAAAGCATCTACCTTTGCCAAATTCTTCTCTAATGTATTCCAGACTCATCCCTTTTCAAATACAAACCAAGACCAACAAATTCAGGATTACCTTAACTCCCCTAACCAAATGACGCTTCCAATTCCACACTTTACTCCCAGAGAAATTACAAAAACCATTAACGCCTTATCAAGCAAAAAAGCTCCTGGATATGACCTAATCACAACACCTCTTCTCAAAGAACTACCACGAAAAGGCAAGACTATAATTACTGCAATATTCAACAGTATTCTAAGAACAGGGCACTACCCGGAGCAATGAAAAGTAGTCCAAATTCAAGTTATTTTCAAGCCTGGGAAACCTCAACATGAACCCTCCTGAATTCCATCCAATCAAGGCCGGAGTACCACAAGGTAGTGTACTTGGCCCTATTCTGTACCAACTCTATACGACAGATATACCAGAAACGGATAAAACAACCATAGCCACTTTTGCAGATGATACGGCCATACTAGCTTCGGATAATGTCACCCAAATGTCACATCAGCATATTTACAAGAACATCTTACAATGATTGAAAAATGGGCCAAGAAATGGAAAATAAAAATCAATGAAAACAAATCATTCCATATAACTTTTACCCTGAGAAGAAACAAATGTCCTACTGTCCACATCAACAATAATCCAATATTACAAATGGAAAGTATAAATTACTTAGGGATACATCTAGACAAACGTTAAAAATGGAAGCACATTTTAGCCAAGAAAAAGCACCTAGAACATCAAGTAAGAAAACTATACTAGATACTAAGATACCGCTCAAAACTATTACTGGAAAATAAATTATTGCTTTATAAATACATAATAATTCCAATATGGACCTACGGCATCCAAATCTGGGGCACAGAAACAAGAGTCCATCTCTCCATTATTTAGAGATTTCAGTCCAAGACCTTAAGAATGATCTCGGCAGCGCCTTGGTTCATCACAAACACAGCATTACACAAAGTCTTAAAAATGCCCACTGTCTTAGAAAGAATAGAATTAATCAGCTCAAACTATCTCCAGCGTCTTGAAAACCATTCAAATCACTTAGCCCTCAACCTCCTTGACAATAGTGCAGATATACATCGTCTAACCAGAACCTCACCCATACAACTCCCATACAGATACTAAACAAGTAACTCAAACATTATCACCACCAAATTATCAATTCCAATTGCAGTCAACCTAAAATAATAATAATTGCTTTTTGGTATAGTACGTAGTAGAAGATGAGTACCGATGGGATACCTTCACTACTAATCATTGTCAAAATAATGCTACAATAGACATCACATTTACTCATTATTTTGTAAAAATAGATTGTGAATTTATCTTAAAAAAGATCAGATCTAATCTTCTCATTTCTTATTTGATCTAAAATCGAGCAACGTTTCACTCTCCTGAGGAATTTCATCTCTGCTGTTTGTATTCGTTGTAGCTGTTTTGCTGTTAGACTCCATGATTCGCTTCCTTATGTTAGCATTGGTGCTGCCATTACCGTATAAAATTTCTTTCTAGTTTCTTTCATCGTTTTATTTTTTAAAGTTCTATGAATAGTTTCACACATCATTTGATATTTATTTAGCTTATTTTGCACATCATTTTCCCTTTCATAGCTGATGTCGCAGCTCAAGAAATTAAAATGTGACACCTGTTCTATTATCTGCTCGTTTATAACAATTTTGGAGCGTATAGGGTATTTCCATTTAAAAGCCATAACTTTCGTCTTCTTAACAGATATTTTAAAATCATAGTGCTCATATATCTGGTTTAAGCGGAATATAGATTTTTGCAGATCATTTTCTGTTTTTTGTATAATTATTTGATCATCTGCAAACATTAAAGTATTAATTCATTTATTTTGGGGGTATAGCTTTATTCCCGGATTTTCATTTTTCCATTGTCTTATGATATCATCTAGGTATACATTAAATAGAGTAGGTGGTAATATGCACCCTTGTCTTTATCCTCTATTAATTTTCATTGCATCCGTTTTTCTTGTTCCAGTATTATTTATAATTTGCGTATTTTTATAAAGGCTTTTTATTACATTTATTAAATGTATTGGGTACCCTCTTTTCGTCATGATATTCTACAATATTTTTCTGTTAACTCGATCAAATGCTTTTTCGTAGTCAACAAAACATATGTGAGTCTCGAGGTTGAATTCTCTTCTTTTCTCTATTAGTTGTCGTATTATTGTTATGTTGTCTTGGCATGATCTTCCCTTCCTGAATCCATTTTGTTCATCTGTTAACAAAACATTCAAAATTTTCTTTAGTCTGTTATTGATAATCCTTGCATATAACTTATAGGTTGTGTTTAGTAGGCTTATTCCCCGATAGTTCTCACATAAGTTTCTTTCTCCTTTTTTATGGAGTGATATAACCTCCGCAGTTTCCCATGCAGTTGATATTTCTTGGGATTTCCAGCATTCATTTATCAGTTGTAAAAGCCTCAATTCTAGAAGTCCCCCATACTTGACAAGTTTTGTATTTATTCCATATATACCTGGTGCTTTTCTATTTTTCATTTGGTGTATGGCTTCTTGTAATTCTTTAAGTGTTTTATTATCTCCTAGGTATGGGTCAACTCCACCAAATTCATTTAAAGAGTTGTTAATCTTTTCAGGTCCATATTCAAATTGTTCTACCCATAGATTTGTATAGTGATTTATCCATTCTTCTTTGTCGATAATGTGGAGACGTACCGTATCTAATTCTGTTTTATTTAATTGCTTCATCAGTTTATGAGCTATCTCATGTATGTCGTTTTCTATGTTGGATATTAGTTTCTCCCAGGATTCTTGATGGGCTTGTCTTACTATTTTACGAGCATAATTACGTTTCTCTTTATAGCTTACTGCAGATTCTTTTCTTTTTACCTATAGCCTCTGTTGCAGCTTGCATTATGCTGTTTTTTATATTATTCCATTCATCTTTTAAGTTTTCGGCAGTATCTTTATATTGTAAATATTGTTGTAATCTATGTTGGCATATGTATTTTACTGATTCGTCCTGAAGTAGACTTTGAAGACTTCTTTGTTTTTGTTTTGAAATAGGTTATTCTCTTTTCTCCATCTGGTCAGCAATGCAATTTTTGCTTGTACTAGAAAGTGATCTGAGTTAACATCACTTCCTCTATACACTCTCACATCTTGCACTAATCTAACTAACTTCTTGTTGGCAATTACATAATCAATTATCGATTGATATCCTCTTTTAGTCCAAGTATACTTATGTATATCTTTCTTGCGAAAGAAACTGTTCGTTATTTTAAGTCCATTAAATGAATAAAATTGAATGTAAGTCATGCCCTTTGTTGTTTAGGGTTCTTTCTCCATAAGTTCCTACCACTTCCGAGATCGGTGCATTACCAATTCTAGCAATGAAGTCACCAGTGGGTCTCTTCCTTTTTTCCTTCTTCTGGTGCATGTACTCCAATTATTGTTAAATAATCTCTAGCAAGTTTTAATCTGACTAATAAAATTGTTTCATGTATGTAGGAATAGCTGTACATTTTATTTCTCGATTTCTTATCAATTAGAATTGCCACCCCCGCTTTAGTTATAATATTTTGTTCTACTTCGCTTTAAACCATTATGTAATTGTCTAATTCATTTGTTCCTTTTAATTTTGTCTTTGTTTCTGTTATAGCAGCAATTCTTATTTCCCTTTCTTTTAATTCATGATTTAATAATTCTTTCATTCTTAAACCCTGTACGTTTCATGTTGCAATTTTTAACTTTTCCAAAATTCTGAATCGTTTATTCCTCTTTTCTTGCGTAAGTCGTCTTATAGATTCGTCAGGTTGTTTGTGAAGAGAGCCAGTATATGGGTTATTCATCTGACTGTCTTACGAAGGCCGTGCAGATGTAGTTGGGTGGTGGGGCTGCCACCTTTCAGCCTCCCGACTTGCTAGCTTTGTTTAGGGTGGGCTCCTAGAGATCAGTTGCATTGCTGCTAAGAGCCTGATCTGGCCTTTGAGGTTCCTCTTCTGTCATCTTCGTCTTGTTGAAGAAGCTGCAGCTGAGGTCCTCTTCTGGAGTACTTCTTAGTCTGATCCCTACCCTTCGACCAGTCTGGCAAGGGAGGCCCTACCAGTAGCCACGCTACCGCCGGCATAGCTATCCAGGTCACGGGAATACTCCACCACCAACGACAAGGTCATGTACTCCTTAAGTGGGTAACTAAATTCCGAAATCAAAATATTACTGGGTGCTACAACAATGTATACAAATGTATAATAAACACTGAAACAAATGCACAGAACTGTTGCATTCATTTTCGAAGTTTATATAAAGTCAACATAATTTAAAGGAGGGAAAATGATTTTTATTTTTTTAACTGCAGCCTAGCTGTCGAAAACATCTGAAAACAATTTATGTTTTAAGAGGAACGTTTGAGATTTTTTCGAGTCTGTTGCATGGTTCTGAGACACAATAAAAATATTTTTTGTAAATTTTTCAAATTTTTTTTTGTGTTTGAATTTGGGTGGCGGTAGAGGGATGTAGGTGGTGAGGTGGGTGCTAAGAAACCATTTAACAATATTATTTTTACATTAGAATTATAATGTAACCATTCATACGTCATTTGGCTTCGGGAACTTTTTACCATATTATCCTGGGGTAACTTTTACCGACCTTTTACACCAAAGGAATTACCTATCGGACTCCAAAGGACAACTATCAAATGACCCCTCCTAATGCCGCCCAATAACATGCCTACCAAAAATCTATGAGCTTCTCACAGCAATTATCAACTCTAAAATCTATCAACATTTAAGAACAAAATCATGGCAGAGGAACAAAAAGGATGTTTTCAAGAAGTTGCAAAGTATAATTAACAATTGACTCAGTCATTTTCAAGCAAATTAAACAAAACAAAAGACACTTTTACATAGCCTATATAGTCTACAAGATGGCTTTTGACAGCATCCCACCCTCATGGCATCTTGAAATTCTTGATATTTATAAAATAAATCCGGATATCCGAAACTTTCTTCAGACCACAAACACAACTTGGAACATCGAGATGCATCTGGAGAAAGGTATTTCAGATATCTTTGAGAGTGACTGAGTGCACTCTGGTTTTGCATGGCTTTAAATCCGTTGAGCAACATGTTAAATAGTGGTGAAGGAGTTACAATAAGATACCAAAGAAAAACACAATGCTCTCTCAGCCACATCTTTTATATGAATAATATAAAACCATATGCTCCTTCAAATGAGAACCTCCAAAGTCTTCTAGAAACTGTTGAAATCTTCTCAAATAATATTCACATGGAAGTGATAAATGTTGCACTCTGCATATTGAAAAAAGTAAAATTGATATTGAGAATTTAATGAATTCAAAATATCTAATATAGAAGATGATAAAATTTGCAAGTATCTGGGAATAATGCAAGCTGTGGGAAACAAGATTCTCTGGTTTAAAATTCTCTTCAAATGGAATTCAAAAATCGTCTACATCAACTGATGAAAAGTCATCTCCGAGGGAAAAGACCTTAAAAAAACATAAATGCCTATGCAATCTCTATTCTTACATACAACTTCAGTATTATTAAATGGTCCTCAATTAATCTCCATTATCTTCAAAGGCCAATTCGTACAACAATGACAAAATACAAAAAGCATCACACAAAATCTTGTATAGAGATATCTATGCTACCGAGAAGCCTGGAAGAGAGAGGCATAATTGACATCCAGGAACTACACTCCAAACAAATCATTTCACTCAGACAGTACTTCTTCAAAAATTCAAAATTGACATTGATACACATAGCAATTGCGTTAGCAGATAAAAATCTTACCTCTCTACATCTGTACCAGGACACTTCTTTCAAGAGCCTACCTTTCAAACAGAAAACAAAAGCAAGACGCTCTCGTAAACGCTCTCGTAGCTCAAAGCGAAGTCGCCTTTCACCAAGGAGGTCCGGGTTCGATTCCTGTCGATTCCCGCAGGAGGTCATGTGAAATTTGTTTCACCAAAACGAGTTTGCGTGCTTCACAGGGACTAGTCCAACCCCTGTGAAGTGTCCTAAACCCTACTCCTGTCCTAATTCCTTCCCCATTCTGGCCGCTGGGTAGTGACGCAGGAGCGCGTGTGGGAGGCGTGTACGGGGAAGTGCTGCCTAGCGGTCCTCTTGACAACGACGCACGGACTATTATTCTACGTATAAGTAACGAAGGATTGCTTCTCACACACACATAAAGTAACGGAGGATTACTCCACATTAAGCGCTCAACGGACAGGAAGAGTTAGGAGACGCATTGCAACGTTAGAAAAAGACACTACAAAGTACAAAAAAAGACAAGTGGTCAGAAAAACAAATTCACGGAAAATCTTTCACGCCCTTCGCGATCCTTGCGCAGACTTCTCAGTCTCCGCAAAATGGGTAGCAGATGGTGATTTATATGCTGAAACTGAGGGTTTCATATTAACCATTCAAGATGAAGTTATTCCCACCCGAAACTACAGAAAACAAGTTCAAAAAGATCCCAAGGTCCAATCCGAAAAATGCCACGGATGTAAATGTTTTATTACTGATTTCGGGCGCGTCAACTACCGAGGTCTTTAGTTCCGTAAGTGTAGTGGATGTTTTAATCGGGAGGTAGCGGTGATCTTTCCCCCTGGATGGCGAGATCCGGCGCCGATCTACCGTCGACTAGCGGGGTTTTCTCCAACCAGGTATCTCCCACCAGCGGGGCACCGCCCTAGCCGGGACAAGTTTTAAGTCCCCGACTGGTGTCCTGGCATGTGTGGTAGTGTAGTGCATGTTAGTGTAAGTGTGTGTGTAAGGGGTGAGGATAGGACAAGGAAGAGGAAGGAAAGATCGCGCGCGATCCGTGGCCTGGTTGTTAGGGTACTGCTCCGGCATTCGCCTGGTGTTGATCAGAGAAACCACGGAAAACTACCGATCAGAGCAGCCGGCCACTAGAATTATCTTCCAGATATAGACTGAATTCGACCTAGCTCACAAGCTACTGTCGAAAATCCTGCCGCAGTCGGGACCCGAACCTCGGACCTCTCGGTCAGAGGCACTGCAGTGACATCAGTTGATGCACTGAGCCACCGCTCCTGGTCCGCAGATACAACGTGTGGACGGAAAATATAAAACCTATGATTTATAAATTAATATTTGGTGTAATAAATTAGTATTGAACGTGTATTTAATTATTTAATAGGTTTTATTGGTTTGTGGCCGTTGGTACTCTCCATTTTTATAAGCGAATGTCGTGCGTTGTTGCATAACTATGCTGTTTTTAAAATTATTTTTCCGTAAACGGCATGAGTAATAAATTTTATTTTGAAGCAATAAATTAGTAATAAATATGTACTAAAGATTCCTATTAGTTTAAATCTATGGTGCCCATTTTTTTAAATTAGATTGTGCTATCTTGACAGTCACGCCAGCACAACCACGTTTATTTCAGAAAAGGGAGGAGTAATAAATTTGATTTTTGTGTAATAAATTATTAATAAATGAGTTCTAAATATTTCATTTGTTTTGAAGTGATTGTGCTATGGTGGCTGTGCCAGCCTGACCCGCCCGGCCGCGGGGCGGTATTCGTACGGTACGAAATCCTCTTTGCCAATGTTATCATACAGTGCAGCAGGAACGTCTCTCCGCACTGAGCCGAGACAGGGCCTCATTTTTAAAATTGCATTTATGTTGGTAGCAACCTGATTTCTGTAACGCGGGCTCGAATCTACGGGGGAAGAGAAAAAAGGGAAATCCCCCCCCACACACACACACACACACGCACACACACGTCTAAATTTTTCGGTTAGTATTAATTTTTACTTTTCACGAAAATAGCAAAAATATTTTCGGATAGTCATTAAAACGAATAAAATCGTCTCGTAGCATGAGCTGAGTGTAGTCTGCAACATTTCACAAAATTTGTAAAGACACATTCGACAAAACATTTTTAATTTTCCCTCTCAAAATTTGTCTCTAGATCCGCCCCTGCATGGCGAGACCGTCCGTGACAGGATGCATGCATTTGCGACGGTAAAACTTGTACGCGCTGTACGGCTTGTGATTTAGAGGAACTTTTGAGCCCAGCCGCGTGCACAAGCCCGTATACCGGCGGGCGCATGTTCACCTCCGACTGGAGGACGTAGAAAGAGTTTTTTTGTGTCCCTCCGGACCCGAGGCCAAGATGCCCTGCTGACGCAGCTGCCGCCATTTGCGCCCGTACATCGCCTCGCCTGGTAGACGCTGCGCAGGCGGCGCACGAACTGCCCCCGGGATTCGGTCGTAAGGCTCCCAGAAATCGGCGCGGAACATCCGCTGTCTACGCGGAACGTCCACTGCGGAAATTTCGCGTCACGTATTGGCTTCTGAGCACGTTCAGGCCTGCACGGCAAGCCAGCGGCCCTGCAACGAATTGATAACGTTTTGTTCGCTGCGGATTATTCGCGGTCGGACGCATTTTTTCTGCTGCCACTGCAGTTTCGCTGTGGAAACCAAGGCAAAGACACGTTAGATTTTCTCATGTCTTCTGCGATCGGATTAAAAATTTCATCAAAACAGGCACGGATCATTCTTGTAAATTAAAAACGTTTCTCATCCTTTGTGGCATCAAGGTGTGCAATTCTCCGTACTTTTTCCTTTCCAGGTCAAAATCAAGGACCCCTTTTCTACGTTTTCTAACGAGATATTAATAATTTGGGGGGAAATCGTAAATAAAGAAGGAAAAAGAAGGAAATCGCAAATAAAGAAGGAAATTTGACATGTGCTTAGAAAACGTACTATGAGTAACTTGGCATTTCTATTTCCTGCATGATTAAAAGTGAGAGCCTCTTCTTTATCGGATGAAAACCAACAAATGCCACTCGCTCACCAAACGCCGACTCATAATTGACGCACTGGTGTGAACGGCCCTGCGATTTCCGCCGCCGCGTCTAGCGCGGATCCTTCCGCGCCGCATCCGCTGCGGATCTTCCGCACCGGTCTATGGGAGCCTGTAATCAGACCCTCCTCCCAGGAGCCGCTGTTCGCGAACATGGCTTCTCGCGCGAGTGCTGGGGCATCCTGACCCGCTGACACACTGGGAGCAACCCCTTCACTTCTCCCCAGATAATAATAATAATAATAATAATAACAATAATAATAATAATAATAATAATAATAATAATAATAATAATAAACAGTGAATTTGTAAACTTTTTATATCAACCCGTCTACAATGCGATTGCTGTATTAGTCCTGCCATCATGTAAGTTTCATATCAAAACATCGTTGAATATATTAATCCAAATAATTTTTACAAACATATAATTCATGCTCATTTAGAAAAATAAAGGTAAATCTCATATTATTTTTTTGTTTTGTATGAATGAAAGAATAGAATATAATTGAAGAATAAATAAATGATAGGCAATAATTAAATAATTTATGAAGTAAATAATTTTAAAAATAATCATATCACAATTTCATAACTTTTGACCAAAATATCGTGCTCTTGCTTGCGTCTCTGGTACAGGGAAGGCAATTGGTGGTACGTCCGAGTGGGTAGTTGACACGGGTGAGGGTCCCCCCCCCCTCCATCACCATCGAAAATGTGTATGAAGGGGAAAATATAAAATAGAATATTTTCAAATTGTCCTATTTATCATTAAATTGTAATCAAATTGTTATCCCATTAATGTAACTTCAGTTCTGTTTTGCAATGCAAAAACAAGCGCTGTGCGTTCCGTTTTTTATATAAGCTCGTTTAACAATTTTTGCCAATTGATTTTGTCGGTAATATCGCTATAAACGTGTAAAATCCGAGTGGGTATTTTACCCACTCGGAATTTTTCATATAGGTAAAGCTACCCACCATACCCACATTATCCGCGGGGCCTGCTCTGGTACAGCCTCCAAACATCTCGTATAATTAATATGAAAAGCACGTTATTGACAAAGAAGGATTTCCTGTTATTTCTGCAGCTTAAGAACTGAATGCCGCGTTCGATGTCACTGAATTCGGCGCGGAAAGCAAGAACATGAGTTATTGAGGACCGTTAATGCAAAAAATTGGCATTTTTAAGGAGCTATATCTCTTAAACGTGGTGTACGTGAGATTTAAAAGTTTCAAATCGACAATTTGGGTAGGGGTCGCAAATTTCCCATGCTAGGATAACGTAAACGCGCCACATGGACCCACCCAGGCCCAGTGATATTCTCCCGGCGACAAGAACACGTGACTTTTTTTGGGGGGGGAGTCAGCACTTCAATGCCGAATCTACTTTTTCACTGCAGTCGTTAGTCCTGGGGGGATGAAGTATGAGACGATGACGATGACGATGACGATGACGATGACGATGACGACGACGACGACGACGACGATGATGATGATGATGATGATGATGAATGGACAAACACAAACGCTCGCACGAACAACCATGCCCCGGGCGGGACTTGACCTCGGCTATCCGGGCCGGCACTTTTTTAAAAATTTGACTGAAACAAATGTTTGCATGTAAAGCGTCGTTCATAATTTACGTAACGCTAAAGAGGAGGGAGAGGAATTTGAGACAGCGTTTCGCTGCGTTACATAGGATTACGGGGTGTAAGTTCAGTGTTGCAACATTGAGATTAATTTTTTAACCTTTTCAAGATACGCTGAAATAATTCCTTTTTGAGTTTAATATAAAAAAATTAAATATTAACTAATTGTTTTAAAAACATCAACAGAAGTTATTAGTTGTAAATTGTTACAATAAATGGAAATATTTTTCATCAATTTCTTATTGAATCTGCAAGATTACGAAGACAATATACAGACCTGATACATAGACCTAATATATTCTAGAATATATTTAAATTGATGCAGTAAACCAGGCATATCAAGATATCGAGCAAGTTTGCGAGCTTTCTCGATCTTGCAAGCTCTAAGTCTAGAACAACTACCGCGAATTTTAAAAGTAAGCGTTGTAAAAATTATCCGGGAGAGGTACTTCATTCGATACCTGGCCTATGACAGTCGTTTGGAGAGACTGGCTCTGTTGAGTTATTGTCACAAAGTGAGTGATTAGAATCGCCATTTCCGATACTAGTATAACAAATCCATTTATATTTGAACATTTGAATTGAGAGTAAAATTAAAATTTCAGCTCAAAGGATTTTGACTTTGCGTGTTCTTAAAGAGTGCAATAATTGCTTTAACAATAGTTTCTGCTTTTGGTTTAGGAACAAAAATTATTGTCCGCCGGAAATAGTGATAAGCTAACTCTAGGGAGAGGTTTTATCACGGTTGTTTAATAGAACATATTATTCAGTTCTGTGATATAGTTCTTAATTTTCACTCTTTATTTCTTTGACGTTTCGACCCTACATGAAAAAAATGACTTGCGTCAAACTACACATATGTAAACTGTGATTAGCCGGTGACTAAGTTAAAAAACGACTTGTATCATTCCAGTTGACCAGATTTGATTTCATTCTGATTTATTCGGTAAAAAAAACAGTAAAAAGTATATATGACTTATTGGGCAGAATATCATCTGCGCACGTTTTCTTGAATACAAGAATCCCATCCCAACGTTTTAACTATAAATAATTGAAAAATGAATGAAATTTAAAATAATAATAATAATAATAATAATTATTATTATTATTATTATTATTATTATTATTATTATTATAAACTTTTAAAATGCTCGAGATTAGCAGCATTTGAAAAACTAGAGATTTTCGTTCCCGAGTTATAGAAAATCTATTTGCAACGGTAAAAGAACTGCAATTTGATTTTTCTGCATTGCTAACAATAATGGCATTCAGCCTCAGCTCCACTCCTACCACTACAAGAATAAGGAGAACTTAGAACTTAGTGCACATAGTAAAACTACATTTATGTCCAGCAGCAAAACAAGGGGCATTATCAGAATGTGCGCAGTGGATCAGGGAAACAGGACAAAAATCTGATCGAAATGGGGGTCATTGACACCAAAACTGAAGTACACTACTTGTTACAGTCATATTAGGCCTTCTTAAGAATTTTTACAATACATATGTAAACTAATTCATTATACTACAATTACGGTACATCATTATTTTGTTAAAATAAACATTACTTTTCTGTTTGATCTGTATAGTCTCTAATTGTATAGAAACAGTTATGCAGCAGAAAAGATTTTACTTTTAATTAAAATTTGTGTACCTTCGTCTCAGTACAGTATTTCAACTCTTTGAGTTGATGTTTAAGGTACGAGGTCATAAAATCTAGAGCAATCCCACGAATTTCATATGAAGGTAATTCTGAGAGAAAGACGTTATGGTCAATATTTATTTATTTATTTTACGTCGAAAACAGTTAAAAACTTTGTGTGGGGAAGTGAACTATGGGGAAACGAATTATGTGCACGTTTTCAAAATTCTGTGATCGCTACACTAAGCCATATATTACTTGAATTTTGAAAACAGAAAAACAGCGTTTTTGCAAGGATTCTAAAAAAAGCTCCAATGCAATAAAATCTATTTTCAAGGATAAATCAGCAATAAATTTGGGCTCTTATCCATCATGTCCTTCGTCAAGGGATAATACTTCCTTCCGCGACAACATGGAAACGATAATTTGAATAACTTTATTTTCTACTGAATTCTAGAAGATGTGCACAGATAATGAAGTTATATTTAAGTCCTGAAGCAAAACAAGGGGCCATCTCAGCATTTGCTCAATGGAAGCTGGACGAAAAACCTGATCGAGATGGGGTCATCGACCCGGAGCCTGTGGTACAATATTTGTTACAGGTTGTTTAGATTTATACAGTCCAAATGGTAAATAATGTATTAAATATCACTGTTAAAATTAGTGTTACTTTCCTTGTGATGCTCAGTATAGTCTCTAATTGTACAGAAACAGTTATGCAGCAGAAACGATTTGACTTTGGATTTAAACGTTTCTATGGAATTTAATCGTTTAATGTCATCTGGCAAAATGTAAAATAATGTACAATTTGTGATGTATGTGAATTTTTTGTAATGAGCTGTTGATACTCTCACCTGATGAATATGATTTCTACATCGAGTGTTATAGTAATAGATATCGGCGATTTCTGAAAATATAGTCCGTGTTTTGTGTCTTGAAACTTGTTTCGTTTTTCCTGAGAAAAGTTTCAATTCGCGTATAGAAAAGCTTCTCTAATATTTTTGAGAAAACTGACAAAAGAGGAAATGGCATGTAATTTTCAATTTCATTTTTGTTCCCTTTTCACTTTCTGGTATACATACGTATATATGGGTATTATACGTAGTATAGAGTAAGTTATGTAATGCTCCGGAAAACCTGTTTCGAGATTTCAACGGAAATACATTTTGGGGCCCCCTGATACCCAAAAAGTTTTTTTTTCAAAACCTCTGTCTGTCCGTATGTCTGTTCGTCTGTCTGTCTGCCCGTCTGTCTCTTCGTCTGTCTATTCGTCTGTCTGTCCGTCTGTCTGTCCGTCTGTCTGTCCGTCTGTCTGTCCGTCTGTCTGTCCGTCTGTCTGTCCGTCTGTCTGTCCGTCTGTCTGTCCGTCTGTCTGTCCGTCTGTCTGTCCGTCTGTCCGTCCGTCTGTCTGTCCGTCTGTCTGTCCGTCTGTCTGTCCGTCTGTCT
>BLKR01017097.1:0-15621 GCA_011170035.1 Teleogryllus occipitalis
ATCGAGCCCCGCTTATGGGCGCCAATTGCGAGCCACACTTCCGTCCGGTTACAAGCCGTAAGGCCAGCACCCGACCTGAGACGTCTAGGGGGGAGGCGAACACAATTCGCCAGATGGTCAGCTAGCTCAGTAAGACGTGGCCCCACGTAGCCCTTCCCTCACGTCACTCTTGACGCTCATGTTATCAGGACTCCCACGTTGCCTTCAACATTGCTCTGCTCTGCTCATTCCGCTCACTGCGCCTCCGCAGACTTCCGCATTGCTATTCTCCCGACTCTGGACCCCCAGCGCAGCACCTGCGTGTCGTCTTCCATCCTAAGAACGCTCACTTTGTACACTCCTGATTTTGCCAAGATTCTTCGACCTCAACTACCGCCCTCCCCTGCAGACACTTATCTCTGCAGCCTTCGTCACCTGGCATCCCATGATGAGTCTAGAGTAACGGGTGTCGCAGTAGCTAGGTTGTTTCAGAAAAAATGTACTATGCACAGTGTGTCTCGGCTCATGTCAAATAATTGATTTATTCTTCAGTTGGGCAATTCTCAAAAGAATATACGTGAAAATTTTCTAAATCGATTTCGACGCCTCAATGATGTTAACTTTTATTAAAATTTAGGATGCCGTTTCTCTCAAAGTCTACGGTCTTGATCATTGAATCGATTACACGCAACCTCTCCGTTTACTTCAGGCAATTTTTTATTCTTGAGTCAAGTGATTCTCGGAAAACATATACCACATAAAACCTTCGCTACACCATCTTCGATGTCTCATTGATGTTTTGGTTTATTAGAATTCGGGATGATGTTCCACTGAAAGACGACGGACTTACGAATTTGATCAAACACAACCGACTGATTTTTCATGTTCTCCAGGAAAATTCTCCAACCAGTGCCCGCGCCTGACCTGGAACGTAAACGTTTCCACCGCAGACGGATTTCCGAGAACGATCGCGATCAGGGCTGGACGCGTAGATCGCGAGGGCGTCTCTAAGTCTCTCATTTCTGAGGAGTGGAACGAATATTCCCGAGAACGATATGTCGCTTCTAGAAAACATCTTAGTTTCAGCGATACCTTCGATTCAAGGAAAAGCGCTCGACGCAAAAGCGCAGCTTTCAATGAACAGAAGCACGTCTTCTGCCAGAAATTGTGGAAGATCAAGGGGACATTTTTAGTGACAGTGCATTACGTTTAGCACTGTTCTCATTTTCAGAACTGCAAAAATCCAGAACGTTCTAGAACGTTGTTTATCTTCTCTACATTCATTTCGCAGATACGAGCACTTTACGAACTCTCTGAAGGACTTAAATTGTCATTTTCCTGATTTCCACTGTTTTCACTATATTGACTAGACTTTCCGCTACTTTCGTTAATGCCACGAGAGCCACTGATCTTGAGGCTCTCTTTACTAACAAAAAACGTTTTTGGAAGCCAACTCAATTTTTTTCGGAATAAAGCTCTAATTCGCCAATGTAATCACTCCTCTAAATCAAGTTTCACTAGTAAATCGTGGTTTATGCGATTTCGAGATTTTCTTTCTTAAGTATTTTGTTAAGTATATTCCGAGAATTCCTTTTGTTAAGTATATTCCGAGAATCAATCATAGTTTGCGAAGCCCACGTTGTGACCGTCCGTTTTCTTAGACTTCGAAAACGTGTCACATGCGACCTAAGAGAGCGAGGGAAAGGAGTATTTTGAACGCGCGCCAACGCGGATGAATATTAGGAATGCTATTTTACTGAACTGAAATACTTATTTAATGAGTTAGCTTTTGCCCGATCGTCTGTAATGAGTGTGTTTCCATGTTTACGAACAACTGGGATATCCTCTTTGTTTCCATTCCTTCTACGAACATATTTGTAAAATTCTGTCCAGTTATTTCCCTTTTGGTCTAGAATATTATTTAAATACGCCTCATGAGCAATTTTCTTTTCTCACTATAATTTTTTTGAACAATTTCGAAAAATCTTCATATGCTCGGTACTGCGTTTTCTTTTTTTTAATGCATTTCTCGTTATCCCCTTCACTCGCCTAATTTTTGAATTGTCATATTCTGGATCGGGATTATTTTTTAGAATTTTGCATGGTACGAACTTTTGCAAAGCATTGTCTATAATATCTTTAAACGCGCACCATATTTCTTCCATACCTCCTTCTGATCTCAGAAAGCGGTTGTATTGTTATCTAAGAAAGTCATGAAGTCCCTCTATATTTGCTTTCTTGAACTGACGCACTTTCGTTCCTGTCGTAATACCTTTCCTTGAAATATTTTCGTCTAAGTCAAGAAGAACCGCTTTGTGATCACTAATTCCCTCAATAACTTCACAAGATATGAAAATATCTTTGGGCCTAATTAGGTAAACATCCAAAATCACGTCGCGTTCCTTACTACCTGGGCTAATCTCCTATCCAAAACTAGTCTGTTAACAAGTGTTTGGACTTTCCCCTCGTTCACGGCTCCCTCGCAGTTTGTGCTAGAAATATTTAAGTCTTTTCCGATAACAATAGGATGACAATTTTCATTTCATGTTCTCTGTGTGATATTTCCAAAATTTCTTAGCCGTCACCCGGAGGCCTATAGCATGCAATAATTCCTAATAAGGTTCCTGAAGTAGTAATTTCTCTTCTCATCGTTTCAAACTCTGTACTAACCCAATCTAATATAATATTTATGTCTGAATTGACGCAAATAAAGACACCGTCACCTCTAGACATAGTCTATCCCTCCTAAAAATCTTGTAATCAGAATGCAAAATGTCCGGGGATCCGATTTCCTTAGTTAGCCACGACTCCGTCCCTATCACTATGTCGGGATAACAGGCATCAATTAGATTCCAAAACTCTATTTCTTTATTGATTATACTACGACAGTTCACCTGGAACAACATAACCCTTCCTCACATTTCCTGGAAAATTCAATCTTTGCGAATTTTATGTTTAAATGCTTAAATGTTGCCTATTCTCGTGTTTAGTGACAAAAAAACAATTACTCTTATTCAAAATTTTAAAAAATTGTATGTTGTATCGTTTTCTTACTGCAGTGTACAGAGAAATTGAACAAATTTTGATAAATATACGTTCTGCTTCACTGCATTGCGGGTATTTCGGATTATGAAACACGTGCAAAAATCGCTTGTGGTAGTCAAGTTATTGTTTACTTCGAATTTTGAAACACATTTTTACTGAAAAATGGCCTACATTTTTAAAATGATGGTAAAAAATTGGTGCCGGTTCCATTGTTTTCGAACACTGCATTTTTCAAATTTACAAAAAGGTAACTTGGCAAAATCACAGTATTGAATACAGAGATTTTTGTCTTAAATGAAATCTGTTCTAAAAAATGAAATCTTTAAAAAAGGTCATGTATACTTTTTAAAAAATAAATGGTTTAGCGGAATTTCTGTTTCGAATGAGTGCAAATTATAAACAATTCTTAAAAACCACCTCAAATTTTTGCTTCAATTCTTTTCCTCGGATAGAACAAGGGACGCTTAAAAGAATGACGCAAGTCTCATTTTCGTTTAACTATGATTAGCAATTTCGTTTAGCAATGATTGAAAATTGCAAATTTCGAAATATTTTTTTTTCGATATAATGGGAGAAAGTATATGATGTGACATCACTAGTTACTACATTTGTGTTATGCATGGCGTTTAAAACAAATTACACAATATTTTCAATTGTATTTAATGAAATGCGAGAAAAAGATTATACATTCAGAGCTTGCATTTAATGAAAAGCAAAAAGGTTGCTACTGCGGTTCAACCTTTTTGTCCGAATTGTCCAACAATGAAAGAAATGATTTTTAGAGGAATTGTCAGGACAATGATGAAAGCAAACAGTCCGTGAAGGTAACTAAATTATGTTTACTTCAGAAACTTTCTACACAAGTTTCTAAATAAGGATTAGAAAATTGTATAGTGCCATTTTAAATACCTATTTTACACTTTTAAATGCATATTTTACATTTTTAATTGCATATTTTGCATTTGTAAATACAAATTTTGCCTGCCTATTTCTAGTTTTTCGTGACTATAAATCTGCAGCTATGTAAGTATTTGGTATTTTCAACGACATTCTAACGGTTCTATACGTCGACAATGGAAACGTTATGGGAAGCAGAAGTATTGCAGAAGAGGTTTTTCTTCTTTTCCATACGCAGCAACACAAGTTTTACCTAAGTGTTCTCCCAAAACAAAAATTTCTTGTAGCCATAACAGGGGCACGGGGGTGAGGACGTGAGATGTGATTTTGAGGGCGGGAGAACGTGTGTACAAGATGCGGACAGAGGCAAGTGCAAGTCTGACGGGCAAAGGCGGCGGCTGCACGAGGGCCAGGTGTTGGGGAGGTCATGGAAAGCGATAAAGGATTTTGTGCAAAGACGTTAACCGAGGGGAGATTGAGCGTGGTCATTGGAGGATCAGAGGATAGCGGAGGGGGCGTGGTAGCGGATCGGCGAGGCGAGGCGAGGGAAAGGTTGGTCGAGCCGTGCTCAATCGGCTCCAAACTGCCACAATTTCCATAGGATCGCCGGCAAAGCGGAGGGCTTTATCTCTGGCTGAAGTATGGACGCCTCCCCGTCGCCCGGGCCTCCGGAAACAATCAAGCGACGTCCATGGCGCGGCGGGCGAGGGCAGGTGGGCTCGCCTTAGGCAGTGGGTGGCGCAGGGGGGGGAGGCCCTTGGATGGCATTGGAAGTCCTACTGCAGAGACGTGTGTGTGTGTGTGTGTGTGTGTGTGTGTGTGTGTGTGTGTGTGTGTGTGTGTGTGTGTGTGTGTGTGTTGATTAAGATGATACAGCAAGAGTAAATGCGAATCCACGGTGGTGGAGTGGAGTGTATGTGAATGGGAGAGTTTAAGACTTCAGATCATTGCAGGCGGCAGATCGTTGCAGGAAAAAAGTCTTGAGAACTGACGAGCCGATCTGACAGAGGGGATGATTGCATGGTAGAATAGTGAGTGGGTTTTGATTCCTGATGTGTCAACTATTACTATCATAACTAACTCTACCTAACTCGTATGTGTGACGTACGGAAATATATTTGTAAATATGCCCGACCTTTTTACGATACATCAGCACAATAAAACACCAATTCTCAGGACATGACCTTTAGAATATTTCCATACGGAAATCATTGGACGAATTGAATAAGAATATTTCGTATAATCAGCTAAAATTACTATACTAAAAAAATATTAGACGTTTCTATGTTGAACAAATAAAATTTTATTGATTGTTTATCTACATGAACAGTAAAATCGAAGACAGAACAAGGAATTGTACTATTATTTTCACTAAATATTTCCACCTCATTAAATAGCTTTTTATATTTGCACTAATAAAACTGTTTTATTACATCAGTGCATAAGTGACTTAGCTTTTTTCTCTTCTCGGTTGTTCTCGGTTCACATATCACGAAAGCTTCTTCCTCACATTACTTAAGCGCCCAGTTCAATTTGTCTAAGTTCTTGTCTCGCTTCCTTCAGCGAATACCATTTTATTACAAAACACCTCTTACTATTAAAACATTGATTTGTCTAAAACATAGCCAAAAACGTCCTGTCTCACACTTGGTTTTCATGTCACATAGCTTTTTTAAAGAACCCTTCTCTCTCCATTTTTCACATCCTCCTATAGTTCCACTTAAGTTCACAGAGTTTACATAAAATGTCCACACGTGTTTCATCCACATGTAATATATTACATATGAGTAGGGAATATTGTCCCTTACGTGAAAAATCCCTTACGTGAAAAGGCACGCGTCGTCCCTGGCCCGATTGTCAGGGTACTGCTCCGGCATTCGCCTGGTTTTGATCAGAGACACTATGGATAACTGTCGATCATAGAAGCCTGTCGTAGAATTCTTCTCCAAACAGTAGCTAAATTAGACCCAACGATTTACAAAGTGCATCCACCGTCAGGACTAGAATCTTAGGACCTCATGGTAAACGATGCTACAGAGATAACGGAGTTGTAGCTTAGCCATAGCAGCCGGTGTTAGGGTGGTAGGGTTCTGTATCGGATGTGGACTGTGGAGTTGGGGAGGCGGCGGCAGCGAAGATGACAGAAAATAGTGCAAAAAGGGTAAGTTACGCGAAACTGTAATGACTGCTACGGTGGGTGGTTGTTCTTCTGCAAACTGGAGTCAGGAGTTTCTATTGTCAATAGGAAAGCATGGCTGAAGTTCCGCTTCTGAAATGCAAAGTGAGGATGCCCTGGAAGAAGGAGAAATATTTTTGTGGCCACGCAATTGTTGATAAAGTGAGATTTAGGGGGAGAGGGTTTTGGGGGACAAATGAGAGGACATGATATGGCTAGCTATTGCAAATAAAAGTGGTTGGTGTGATTGAGGATCTCAGAAATTACTTGGTAACACGCACATCTGTGTATATGGTAATATCAGTTAATCCAGATATTGGAATTGGTTATCGACTTTTTAAACGAATGTTGAAACAGGGGGTATCTCATAAAATACCCTGAAGGCAGACGGAGAATTTGCGGACTCAAAACACTGAAATGCTTTCAGCTTCTGTGCCGTTACGGACGTAATGAAAAAATACAAAGCCGAAAATCTGCATTTAAAAATGTTTCATATTTACATGATGGTCTATTCACTTGATACATCATGTTAGTTAATGGATGAAGCAAAATATGTGTTTTAAGGTCAATAAGAAACTTATTAGAATAAGATGGAGTATTTCAAATTTTAAATAATAGGCATAAATCCACATATTATGATGTAATTATGATGGTGTGCAAGCTCCAAGTACATTTTTTCTTTGCAAAGTTGATAAACATTATGGTTTCTGATTCTAAAATACTGTATTCAACACTAAACAACTACTAATCCAACTGGTTTGTGACTATATGTTACTTGATCGGTATTTCACGACATCTCTCCAATCTGCTCCTGGTGTCACTGACGCCAGTATATTTGAATTTAGGAATTGTCCTGAAAATTAATACGTGTCCTGCAGCATTAAAAATGCTCCTGCACAACGCAAAAAGGTTTTACTAAACGTACACGGCGAAATATAAATACTTTACTCTTGTATAATACTACAACAAATTACAGATTTCAACACCGTCTTCACTAATTCTTCAATAACATTGTGACCATTCAAATATTCGACATACGAATTCGCCGCCGCCGCTGACGACACCTCCAGCAAGAGGGGTGTTGAGGAGGTGGGGGGGGGGTCTCCCTACCGTCCGTTGTGACGTCACGGGGGCAGGAGGGAGGAGAGAGATTTTTGTCGTTGGTCAGACGTCGTGGAGTGAGGTTATCTTGAGAAAAGAGGTATTTGTATTGTACATTTTGTTTATACATTATAGATTGTGATCAGTGCTTCTGTTGATAGAATGTACTCTGTTGGAAAGACACAGATTGCGTTAAATTGAAACTATAAACATTCAATAGATATGTTTAAAAGAAGACAGTGCAAGAATGTCTGTGTTGATGTAATAGTCACTACAATATAGGCTATTGTTTATTTTTGAAAAGCGGATGGCACTTACAAACCGAGTTGGCTTTTGCAATGGCACGTAGACCAGGTGATCTGCAACGAAGTGTGCGCAGCCTTCCCAATTTGCAAGCTCGGGGTGGGGCAGTCTTGTTGGACGAATCGTGGTGCATACCATTTTCTTCCGAACAAAACAAGGTTATTTCAGAATGTTATTATATTTATTTTGTTACTTTAATGTATTCCAAATTATGCATTGATTAAAATTAAGAATGTTATGTTATGAGACATTCATATTTATGCTTCATCTTTGCTTGTATCATTCTCTTAAAGTGTACGAGACTAGATGATTAATTATGCTGTACTGATCATGTAGAAGCTTTAGTATGATATAAGAGTCAGAATGTGTTACATTTCTACATTTATTTCAGCACAACATTTAAACACTTGTAATTTTAAGAATAGTTTCATGTTGATATCTGAGGTGATAACATGTGTTTGTCATTTGTAGTTTATTTTCTAGTTTAAATGTCTTTGTGGTGTGGACACGGAGACAGAACAGTGTTCTGAAGAGTCACTTGTTTCATTTTTTGTCCTCAAGGTGAGATGTACTTTAAGGGTCATTTAAGAGAAAAATAATCTGCAATGAATGCTGCACTTAAAGAAAATGAATAATTCAATTTGTGTTTTTAATGTTTAAGCACCAGTTTGATAGTGCAATAAGGAATGTGATAATATTGATTAAACATTACATCACTGTCATGTCATTCTTTACTTTTTGAAGTCTGATTAGTGCTAATGTTCAATTCTTGCTTTAGTCATAAGAAAACTAGTAAATGGATAAAATGATTGTCTCCAGAACGAAACAAAGTTTTGTTTATATTTGAGGAAGACTTGTTGTTTCTTCTTGGGTTATTTTTTTTAAATATTGTACAATGTTTGTTCTTTTTGTTATGGGTGTTTATGGAATGACATTCTGTAAAGGAATGTCCAATTATTAATGCTCAAGGAAATGTCCAATTATTAATGTTCTGTGACTACGACTTTGTGTTAATTTTTTTTACAAAATCTTCAAAAGGGAGAGCCCCGCATCCATGAACATTTCACACCCAGCCTGAGTAAAGGTCACAACATAATATTTCGTATGTTAGAATACACACAGTACAACACATTTTATACATTCCGAGAACAGCAGAAAAGTTTTTGTCCCATAATGCAACACATGAATAGCAAATATTTAATGGCAGATGTATTTAATAGACCGTTGCTGACACTTTACGTCAGTTGTGTCGTGAGAAGTGACGAAATGAATATGAGAATTCTGTCGGTATGCGCAAAATAAGAATAGGTGGTCTAACACAGTCAAATACTTGCATTTTCAACCACAAACCGAAACTGTTTCATTGTTTTTGTAATTTCTTTAGTTCTTGGATATCTAAAAGAAAATTGCACATTTTTCACACATTGACGGATTCATAGTTTTCTTTCAGTTTCTGGACGTATTGCAAATTTGTAATACAGATATTACAAATCCTTACACTTACTTAAAGTATTTTATGCTAAACTTAACAAACTGACATTACTAACATCGGACGTACGGATGGGCGGACAGACGGACGTTTTAAAAAAACACTTTTTCGGTATCAGGGAACCCCAAAACGTGTATTTCCGTTCAAATCTCGAAATCCATTTTCCGCAGCATTACATAACTTTCTCTATACTACGTATATTACTCCCGTATATACAACACATCATTACGTATTAAAAACAACAATTTACTACATAAAAGAATTACCATCTGGTCTACAATGCAATTGCGAATCTTGCTAGTTTTTAGGAACTGCCTTTGTGCAGGTAGATGCACCGGCGTCTAATCTCTAGGGGTACAGAGCGAAAACACAGTGAGTCTGAATCTGGGTCGCGGGAACTGAAGCGGGCGGCCGGTCGGCGCCGGGGGACGGGGAGGAGTAGCGCTCTGCCAACTCGGCCGATTGCCTGCGGAGCTCCAGCGTCCACGTGCGACTTCAAGTGCGGCATCGGACTTTGCAGCTAGTGTCCTTGCTCATTAAACTCGGATGTATCCTCGGCGGTTTTTTGGTTCATGTAGAGGATCATGGGAATTATTACCTCGGGGAACTGAAGTATGTTGATCAGTAAGCTGAAGGCAAGTCTGTCACTTCTCTCCAATGAACGTCGTTTTTGATAACTCGCCATATATTGAAGTTTATTTACAATATTGAACTAACCTTTGACACCCTTTAGCAACTAACTCTCAAACATAAACCATCAATACATTTTTTTACGTAAACGTATACGAACAACTGTGAGAAATAGTTACATCAATATTGTAAGTCATTATCAGTAGTTTAAATTATATGTAAAAATGTAGCAAGAAATTTATCTTCAAATGTTGCAGCAAACAAAATAAAGAAATTTTAAAAAATCAAAGAAAATAAAAGTACCAGGAAATGAAGGAAATTATGTTGTAAGACGGGGTAATCTCATGGAGATTCATACAAATTCTTAACATAACTTCATTTGTCAAATAGGAATGTTGGTAAAATTTCACATGAAATGCATTTAGAAACTTCAAAATATCAATAAATCGAAAGGAGGTGAAATCAAGAAAATGTCACGCCAATAAATTAGAATAACACTTTCGCAAACTCAGTTTGAATTACAATAGGAGTATTTAAAAAATCCTTGACTCGTTTAAAGCATAGGAATGCATCAAGCTTAGCAAAATTCATTATGAGTTAACGAAGTAAGAAGGGATGATTCTACAACGGAGACCACTGCACATAATAAATAACTGTAGGCAATTACTCAAATTCCCGAACGCCTAAAAAACTCAAAAGTAATATATCGATTTAAAAATGACTATAAGATAAATTGTATAAAATATTGTAATGCCCCGTTAAGTAACCACTACAGAAAGGGGTTTGCCGTCACACGCGTAATGCACCGGTAATTGGTGAATGCAGTGCAAACTCGCTAAATTTGACTAGTGGGCACGAAGAGTGCATCTTACTTGCCATCCTCCTCCGGCATTGAGAATCTCAGGGTTTGGGTGCTCTGTATCGAAAGGATGCATTACGTCTACTAGCTATTTTAAAAACACACAGAGATGCAATTTTGTAAGGTCCCGTCTTAAGTGGCGGGAACACGTTTATTCACAAATAAAACGTTCTTAAATACAATTTGAAATTACTATTTTCTTAAGAATCTCCAGTCCAAAACTGCTGTTTAACATAAATAGAGATGGGCAAATACACAGAAATAATGACGTCGATAATCATATTACCTCACTTTGGTGGGATTGTACGCCCGCGAGACTTTCCCGATCAATTCCGGTGGTGATGTTCCGGCGGAGCGCGGTTGAAGTGGCCTCGTGCTCACGCCGCATGCTCGGGAAGTCAGCAGCCGTCGCACGCCACCTAGTCTGCGTTCGCTCACATTTTAATTGCTTTTAGGGTGTCGGGCCGACTGATCCACTTCACGGAATTAATTCCAATTGAGTGAATGATGGATATTCGGATTGCTTAGACCGGCAGGTACTGATTAGTCACACGCCAGTAGATAGTTGACTCCGCCATAAATGGCCAAAGTCTAATTTTATAAAGCCCTTCTCTCTCAATTCACAAGTTTAAATCTCCTCTCTCGCGTTCCTAGCTGGAGTGTTTTCTCTCACGTCCCCCAAACAGGTGTCATTTTTCTAAAACCTTGGTGCTCCCTCGCTTTCTTCTTGTCATCTCATTTGGAAATTTTTGTGCTCTGTCACGGTGCGTGATACTTTGTCTCTGATTGGTTCTATCATCAGGCTTCCGGGACCTTCCACTTATCTATTCCGTCGATTGACTCTAGGCAATATCTCCCCTCAGCGGCCAACTTTTCTATGTTTTTAATTAGGCGCCTTTATGCAACGACGGGCTCGTGGTGATATCGAAGAGAGCATGGAGGCGTCCACTGTTGGCTATCCGCTGATTATTTTGTGGTGCGTCCTTAGGGATTATCGAAGTGCCACCGACTTCCCTAATCTGGCTGTTCCGGTAGTCAAAGCGACGATCGCCGGGGTGGCGGGAGGGCTCGCGGAGGAAGCCCTGTGTGCGTGGTGCAAGGCTCGGGAGGGTGCGCCTGCGCCTGCGCCGGCGTGGCAGAGGGGGCGGTTGCGCGATGCGACTCATCGCAGGAGAGAGAAAGAGGACTACTCTGCCGAATGTATACATTTTTTCCCACAATAAAGTCAATTTCCGAGACCCGAAGATTACAAGACTTTCGGAAAGGCACAACACACACTGTCTGATAATGTATTTAAGCTAGAAAGAAAAAGAAGAGAATTCTGTTTGTCACCATCTTAGTCTTTTAAACTTTGAAAACGATTTTCATACTGTTAATCGGACAAAATTGTTTATCATAAAGGAAAAGAAAAGCTACTCAGTGCACATTATGTTATTTTTATCTTATTTTTGAAAAAAATACAAAAAATAATTTTAACTCTCTTAGAACTCTAGAAGAGACTTGAAAAAATCTCAAACGTGACACAAATTGTGATTTTTTTTCAGATTTTTCCGACAGCTGGGCTGAAGTGAAAAAAAACATTTTCCCGCCTTTAAATCGCCTTGATTTAAATATTCTTTGAAAATGACTGCAACAGTTTATTGAATTTATTTTATTGTTTATTACACATTTGTATACCCACTGTTGTCGCACCCACTGGAATGTAGTTACAAATTATCATTTTTTATAGATTTCTAATCTAATAGGTTTTGGCAGTTTATGAGAAAATAATTCGCTCACAAGTGATGGATAAGGGGGAGATACATGTGGGGAAATGAAGGGCTACAGGTTGAACCAGGATTTCAAGAACTTTTCATCTGTCTTAGAACACCGGTCCAGGAACGAAAAAATCTTAAAACTTCATCTCAGAAAACTTGTGAATTTTTTTCATAGTATTTAATTGATGGGTCATAGTTTAAAAAACTAAGACATTTGTAGTCAAGTACTTGGCTGCCCGGTAGATGCCGCGACCTCCAGGAGGAAGGTCACAGAACGCCGGCTGAAACGATGGCAACTGGGCCTTGGCCGCATCGTCTCGCGGACAGCTACTCACACCCGTAGACGTTTCAGATCAGAGAAGAAGCTGACTTCTCCCTTGCCTAAGTATTTATTCTTGTATACTATACGTATACAAGAATAAATACTTAGGCAAGGGAGAAGTCAGCTTCTTTTATAAAGTTTATAAAGTTTATAAAGGCCATCAATAAGTATGTACAATCCGGACACGTGCTTAACTCTACACTTTGTAAATAATAATGGTAGGAAAACTGAATATTGATTTAATGTAGCACCCACTTGCTAACTCCCATCCCCCGAAATATGGTTTACAGCATTATAATCCGGTACTGAGCGAGAGAACCCATTCCAATATTGCTCGGCGATGAATTCACTGAAAATAAAATAGTTCCTTTATTTTATCGTGAAAGATCATTTCGATATTTTCCTCCAATTTAATTTTACATTGATTTCGGCTTCTCGTTTCAATACTCCTGTACTATGGAGAGAAGGCACCCAAAAGAGCTAAATATACCAAATTGTAAAAAAGAACCATCGTAAAAGAGAACTGTCTGAGAACATAATCCGAGTCCAAACTATCCCCCTTCATTTCGCCACTGTCGCTGATCTATCTTTTACCTGCACCTCCCTCATCATTTCCCCATTTGTCATCTATCCATCTCCCAAAATAGATTATCTGTCAGAATTTACTTGTCCTAAAAACGCCGTTTTCCAATGAGACACGCACACCTAGGTTAAAATGCATAGATAACTTTCGAGTTAATCAATTTTTTTTCTTGTCATTAATTTCTTGACATTGATGTGTCTGTAGTTGTCTGGTATCACCTGTAGTGAGTGTGAGTTGATTTCGTAATGTTTCCTCAATTGTTACTGCAGAGGTAATTCAATGGGATAGCAGTTCTCACACTAAGCACCTGATGATGTAACAAAACTAGTTACGAAACGTTGTGCAATTGCTAGAATAAAAGATTGTCATAAAAAACTTTGGATACTTCTATTTACAAATATATAACTTTCGAGTTATTCGCAATTGTGTGTGTTGCAATAATATTTTTTATGTCATCTGCAAACTTCTATTTTAGTTTCTCGTATACATTCTGTGGCGTCTTGGATAGAGGCACACAGACATTTAAAAGCATGTACAAGTTTTATTCACAAAGAATGTACAATAATTACATTAACTCCTCCATAAATACATACTTTCCGGTATTTCCCAACCTCCCGCCTGTGGCTGCACAAGATACTCTAGGGAGGCCCCGCCTCGAGTGCACGCTCCTACCGCGCCACTCCTATGGCTTTTGTCTCCCATGCAAGCACGAACACGCTCCAGCCTGGGCGTAAATCTTGCGCAAAGCGCGAGGTTTCCAAATACAAAACCCGCCGGCCTCAGCGAGTCGGCGCCTTTTTATACCACCGTCTTGCCGACACGTGACCGCCGTTGAGCGAAGGAGGAAGGCTTTCATACTACCTCCACCTGGTCTAAAAGTATCCGAACACCAACGCCGAGGCGCCAGGCAATTCAACTTTACTATTAAAACGTCAATGTATATTTTACATGACAAGTTTATTTCACTTTTAAACAATATACGAAGGAATCGTCGTTCTTGACAATTCAATTTTCTTTCGACGCCAAACAAGCAGGCGTGAGCCTTTCTCTTCGAACTCGGCAGTCACCTGCTCTCCTCTTCTGGGTGGTGTTAGTGGGAGAGGGGATTAAGTGCATTTCCCGACATTTTACTTGCTTGAAACCACCAGCCGCTATCCGGCCCACTCAAACATGGTTGCCAGTGCATTTTGCTCTGCCTGCTGTGGGTTGCGTTTTATACTGATCAGGTGGTATATAAGACAACAGATGATAATTACATATAACAACCCGTTTTCTGTTTTGACATTTCAAGACATTAATTACTTTTGAATTTTACACATTACAATATTAATCACAATTGATAACTACCTATAGGACCTGACCATTTCTCTATTTTTTATTATTCATTTATTTATCGTCGCATCGACATCAAGGTCATTAGCAACTAAACAGATAAATACATTTCACAATTACAATGTGAAATTTAGAAGAATATTCAATTATCAAAATACTGTGAAATTATATAATACAAACGATACAATACAATACATACAATGCAAAAAATATAAGAATAATAAGAAGTTCATATAAATTCTGTTGTAAATATTGATTTGCTTAACAAAATCAATAATTCTCTTCTGATAATCTATCGAGTTAAGAAAGTTATGTCTGCCTTCTAATTGCTGTTTTTGCCTATTGCTTTTGTATAGGAGGCAGTGAACTAATATGTGTTTTACTTTTAGAAGAACATTACAATGGTCACATTTAGGACTTTTTCCAGTTTTTTTAAGGTCAATGTGGGTTAATTTAGAATGCTCCGTTCTCAATCTTGAAATGACAACCTGATTTTTCCGTGAGAAGTCTTTGAATATTTTTAAAGTCATAGTTTTGGAGATTTTTTGGGTGTTTCACTATCCTCCATTGATTTCCAGCTTTCGAACCCGATATTTTGCGTTTTCTTAGGTAAATGGTTCCAACAGTCCTCGAATGTGTTTGAAATTTCAAGAGCCGTTACAGGGGTGATTGTTTCTTCATCGTTACCATTGAGGGTCATGATCCACGATAAAATGTTTTTTTTCCTGACTGTGTTAGATCATAATACAGTTCATGATTTAAAATTACCATTTCATTGTTGGATGTTTTCTGTTTATAGTACATATTGCTTCGAGGCAACTGGAGAAGACCATGAACTTTTTGGAGTTTAACGCTTTAATTAGCTTGAAGGCTGCAAGCAGGGAGCATAATTCTGCTGCGGAGGTATTATCGTATAAATTTAGTTGGTGGTTTATTTGATAGCTTTTATTGATGTATTCTTGTAATTTTGGTTTCCAATCTTCTTTAGATTCATTTAGACAGAGGTCAGTAGTAGACTCTGGAAGTTTCCAAGGCGGTATCAAGTAATTTCTTTTTTTCTCCAAGTTAACTTCTTTAAAATCAAGGTCAGAATTTTTTTTATTTTGGCATATATTGAAATGTTCTGAATTCCATTGTGTTTATGGTAA